>WEKX01022141.1:88625-197491 GCA_013390025.1 Pitta sordida | reverse complement strand
CTGCTGCACAAGTGGTTCGGCGCCGAGAGCCGGGCGCGGCGGCTCCGCGCCGAGGGCGACGCGCTGCGGGAGCGCCAGGAGCTGCCGGCCGCCCTGGAGAAGTACAACCAGGCCCTGGAGATGGGTGAGTGGAGGGGGCGAGGCGGGAGCAGCGCTGCCCGCCGGCACCAGGCTGAGCTCGGCCCCCGCAGCCGTGCGGGGAATGGTGGGAGAGGGGAGAGGACAAGCGGGAATCCTGCCGGCGGGGCTCTTCGGGCCCGCGCCCTCCAGTGTATCGCTATTTCTGTTCCACTGGTATTTCTGTCCTTGCTCTCAAGGTGCCTGGCGTTTAGCTGCTCGCAGCCGATGACTCATTATGCAGTATTTCTAGAAAACCCTTTCCTATTTATGGGGAAGCCATCATTCCGTGCAGGATACGCAGTGGTGGTCGTGTCGAGCCCTACCGCGGCTTTGTGCAAGACATAAGTGTGTGGATCGGATTCGTTCAGCTACGTGCAGCTGCACCTTTAGCGAGACATGGTCTCTGAAAACAACTCGTGAGATACTAGTAGGTGTAAAGGCTCAGAAAATTTCCTTTGTCTTGCACTGCGCAAAATACTCAAGATAAATCTTGGTTTTGCCTCGGAGAGATGGTCCGCCCATGCTTTGAGCGTAGCCTCTTTGTTAGCACGCAGGATTTCTGTGTGCAGTGCTCTCTGAAGAGCCTGCCTTTAAATAAAAATGGCACCGTCTGTCTTCCTCCTCTGCCAAACCCACGGCAGCCTTAGTTTATCAGAACTAGGTTGTTTTCAGGCTCTGCGCCGAGTAGTAGGTGGATCCTGTTCGCTCAGTAGTAGCCTTGTAGTAGTGGTTGTGTGCGTGCGTGCGCCCAGCTTGTTTGCCCTGCGAGCGCAGGGGGTGGTACAACACCGGCAATATCTGAAACGCTTGGAGAGAGGCGTGGAGACGGGGAGAGCCGGGATCTCGGCAAATCCCCCGCGATCCGCCACTCCTCCGGGCTGAGGGTGTGGGATAGCTGGTTTAATCGAGGAGGGAGGGGGGGAGAAAGTCTCCGTCTTGTTAACAGAGACAGAATCCTGTGGATAAATCTCTTCGAAATACGAGTGTGGGGGAAACTGAGCCTCTGTGAATGAGCTCCTTCCCTGCATTGAGTAAAATCACTTGTTCATAGTTGTTACATAAATGGCTCTGATTTTTTTAAAATTGATTTTGCCGTGGAGAGAAACATGGTGTTACTCTAGTCCTTGACTCACTTTAATTTTTTGCCACGGTTGCATGATAGGCATCAGAGAGAGGAGAGTTGGGGATGGGGTGGGATAGCATAGCATACTACACAGCAGCTCACAGCTGATGCGGGCTGCACATACCATTATTTCTACTGTTTCTTCCACTTTTTCAACTGGATGTGCAAATGTTCAGTCCTAGCCAAGTGTCCCTGTGAAACTATTATGCGGTTTAGCTGAAGTAATAATCTCTATTAAAGTAGGGCAGGACAGAGAGCCCAAGAAAGAAGGTGAAGCAGAGGAAGAGGTTTAATGTAGGTCACTGGTGGATACAGTGGGTTTTCAGTAGTGGAACCTCCTCATATTTTGGGTTCAGGGCCCTACTGCTGGGGAAATTAGGATCTCATCAATTAAATTAGTGTTTGAAGTGGTTTTTAGGTAATACTATATCTTGCTGTTGCCTGTGCTTCTTGCTGTGTCTGCATAGGGGTGAGAGTGAAAACTGTAGTGTGCTGCTGGTGCTCTCTCACAGCATATTTCCTTCCGCTTCCTGTCCCTGGAGTAGGACCTCCAGCCATGGCTGCTGTACAGCAAGGTCTCAAGATGTAGTAGCTCCTTTGCAGTGTCCTTATTTCCATCTTCTGTGATTTTCCAAGCATGCTGGGAATCCGTTCAGAAAGTCCTCACTCTGTCAGTGACACTAAAATTGCTTAATAAGATTTTTTAAAAATGCACTTATCATTGAATATAATAGCTGTCTTGCTAGCTTTTGAAATCCAAACCCCATAGGCTTATATGAACTTCTTTCCTGGTAGTGTATCCAAAACCCTGCTGCTGAAGAGCTGAAGAGCCCTTCACCTTTTTTGATGTTTTGTGTGTACCTGTGGCATTTCTTACAGGTTCAACTGCTGTATGAGCCTCATGCTCTAAAATTCTTACCCCACATAGTCATCAGGTACTGCTGGCATGCTGGACTTGCCTTTTTGTTTTCCTGTCAAGTATCAGGTAAACAAGAAGGAAAAAAAGAAAAGAAAAACACAGCTATTTTCTAACTGTTCAGTAGTTAAGTGTTAGCATATGGATGACTTGAAATGCACTGGACAGCCCCAAGTATCACATCATGTGCCTGAGAGCATTGTCCAAATGCTTCTTGCGCTCTGTCAGGCTTGGGACCATGACCACTTCCTTGGGGAGCCTGTTCCAGTGCCTGACCCTCCTCTGTATGAAGAATCTTTCTCTAATATCCAACCTAAACCTCCCCTGACAGCTTCAGGCCATTCCTTTGGGTCCTGTCACTGCTGACCAGAGAGAAGAGATCAGTGTCTGTGCCTTTGCTTTGTCTCATGAGGAAGCTGTAGACCTTGGTGATGTTTCTACTCAATCTCGTGTTCTCCTGGCTGAATAGACTAACGTGTGAGGAAAATAACTGCTTTTTGCAAGCTCCAAATGATTATGTACTGCAGCTGAGTGTCAAGGGCCTGGGTATCCTTAACATTTTTTTTAGAGACTGAAGGCACATGAACACATTGATTATATAATTGCGGTTTAAAGTTAGGTAAAACTCCAAGTTTCTTGGCAGGACACAGTTCAATGGGATTTTTAACTTATTTTTTTTGTGGAGTGCTTTTTTGCTCCCATCTGCAACAACTGGCTTTACGTGATGCAGTATTAAAGCAAGTTTTCCAGTTACCTGTGACTTCCTGTTCTGGTTAAGGTCTTCTGTCTTCCAAACTGCATTTTAAGTTCTCAAGGTGCTTCGGTTCTATATTACAAAAGACTCCTGTCATGTAGGCAGTACACTTATTTCTGGTGCAATATGGCATATCTGGTCCTAATTTTGGGTCTGGGAAGAGGTCTGTGTGCCTTCAAATTGTCCAGTTGTTCCAGTTGAACTAGTTAGTGTTTAAAAAAGCAAACTTTTAACAACTGTGTTCCTCTTTTGTCCTCAGCTCTCAGATCTACACCACCACTGGTGCTCCTGTGTTCACTCTGATAACCAGCCATGGATTCAGATGTGGTTGTGTGGGGGGTTTCGTTGTTAAGAAAATCAGCTTTATTTGCTCCTTCTAGTCCTCATGAGCTGCCCACAGCTTGGTGATCCTTGCTGTTTTATGCAAACTCAGTGGCTTTTCTTTGCTGCCATAGACACTGGAATAGATCCCTCATTATTGCAAGGTATCTAATTACTACAGCTTCAAAGCAAGCACATGTCAGGCTGTTTGAAAGGAAGCATTTGATTCCAGCTGGATCACTTCTTGTGCCAAGCTTTATGCTGTTCAGCCATCATAATATCAAGTGTTGTCGAAATGTTGTTCTCATGGCTGTTACCCTAGCTTTCTGATTTTAATATGTATGGGGATCAGAGGTAGGCGTCCTCTCTGACATCCCTTCTCTTCTAACTGGTCTTTTAATGATATAAACTCTTAGATCAATTAAAATGAAATATATATGTATGCAGCATTGGTTTGTTTGCGTCTTTTTGGTTTGGTTTTGGGTCCTTTTTGTGCAGCAGGTGCTTTCTAAACCTTTTTATCACCTGCTGCCCTCTGATGGAGATACTTTCTGGAGGGACTGTACCTCAGGGGAATACAGTTGCTTCTGTGTATCCAGCTGTACAGATTATTTAAGCTGTGTACCTGAAGCTAAAGGAAGCTAAGATTTCAGTGACAAATTAATGTGTTTTGAGGATGTGCTTTTGGGAGTGTGTTCTGGTTTTGGTTTTCATTCTTTCTACAAAGCAGTTACCACCTACAGAGGTAACAGGTGGCTGTTGCTTCATAGAGAAGTTTATGAACGAGCTTTTCCCAAGTACAGCTCGAAAGGAGGCCAAGATCTCCTCAAGGTGAGGGTGCAGTTTAAGCCAACACATATGCAGCGTGTAAGAGGCTTGGGGTGGTAGTGATTCATGCCTTCAGCCAGCATTTCTCTGTGCCCTTCTTTGTACTGAAAAAGCCTGTTAGCATTGTATGCTTCTCCTGTAAGTAAGCCTGGAGATGTCTGCTCAGAGATACAGAGCCCAGTGGTGTAGTCCCATGGCTCTTGTTGCTGCTGCTGTTCTGTAGCAGTGCAGGTTCCTGGGCTGTGTCAGCAGTTGCTGGTTTTGGGTGGTCTCTCAAGCCTGCCCATAGGGCTGCAGCTCTGCTGGGAAGAGCTGTGCCGCCTCTGTGCCCACCTGGCCCTAATCCTGAACGAGCTGCTTTAGGTGGGAAGGGGTGACCATGCCCTAGCTCCTGTGGTGTGATGAAGCAGGTGCTTGTTTGGCTGATCTGTGATACGCAGTTGTGCCTGCCTGCTAGCAGTGTGCCAAACATCTTATCTGGACACTGGCATTCTAGGACACCCTGTTTCTGTGTGAGACATGTTGGCTGTGTGTAATTGCCCACTGCTGCAAAGTTCAAGCCTCGGAAGGTTGCTGTTTCCAGAGGACAGTAAGAGCTCAGCAGACCCTCAGTGATTTTGTTTACTTCTGATGTGATGGGCTCTTTCTGAGTGGAAACGGGTTTGTCCTGGGAGGAGGAATAGCTGATGCATGTAGATACTCAAATCACCCAGCATTGGTCCACCCCTGCCAAAGGTTTCAGAATGAGCATGTGGAAGATAAAGCTTAGCTATACATATCAGAGTTCTAAAAATACAGTGAAGGATAGATATATATGTGAAGGATGCTTTTTTGAATTCCTCTACTTAGACCTCTGTTTCCAGAGGATAAAGGATGGTGCAGGAAAGGCCGAGGACAGAAAGTGAGTGTGTACCAATCCTGTACTGTCAGAGGTAGCGTGCTGCAGGGCAAGCAAGGGAGAGATGCTCCTGCCTGAGCACTGGAGATGCTCCATCTCTAGTTTCCTGATACGGAGAGCTACACCTTTAGCCCATCGAATAGTGTTTGGGGCATTTCTAGAAACAAAATCTAGGAGATTTTCTGAGCTTTGGTGGAAAGAGAAGAATCTACCTCTCTTGCCCAGACCTCGGAGAATCCTCTCCCCTCATCCTAGTGGATGTTCACCGTAAATTGGTCTGGTCCAAAAGAAAACTTAATGTGGCCACTCAGCACTAATTTATTTTGTGATCAAGCAATTAATGGAAATCTATCTGATGTCTTCCATATTATCCCCTTGTAAGAATTGAGTTAAGGGGTCAAGGGAGGCAAGGAGGCAGTAAAAAAAGGGACCTACAGACCTTCAGTGCAGGTTGATTCAAGAGCAGTGGCTGTAGATTTTCCTGCTAGGTAAGTGCCAGGTTGTGGGGTTGTGCTGCTTCCTGGAGAATGTGGCATAGGTAGACTTCTAGCTAACCATTCTCAGAGTTGCACTGAGTGCTTACAGCCATGAGTAATATAGGTATGGGCAAACCTTTTGCCATGCCTTCCAAGCCTGCTTCTGAGTTGTTTCAGATAAGGGGGGCAAGGGTGATGAGAATTTCTTGGTGGACTGGTGGAACAGCCTCCTAGTGCTTTCCTACTGTAGCCCTGACAGGCAGTGGATTTCTCTGTTAGTCATGGGCAGAAGAAGCAAAGAAGAGTCCATGTCTGTAAAGGGAAGCTGCTGAACTCTCTCTAGAGGGTTGTGTTTAAATTTTTGTGGAGGTGACTGATGCTAGAATGTGCATTTTTTTAATTCTACTGTTTTCTGAGGTCTTGCACTAGTTCAATAGGGTGCTTGCCCACCAAAGTCATGTTGTTTGAAAAAAACTGTTAGAGAGCTTCCACTTGTACCTATACATGAATTATAGTGTATTTAGTACACTTTACTGTTCTCTTCTTTTGTACGCCATTTCTACAAGGTTGCTATTATAAGAAAAGGTCATTTTTCTTCTGATGTGGTGAAAAAGAAGTTGGCCGAATCTTGCTTCCTCAGTCTTGGGTACACTTTCCAGTTTGCAGTAGTAAAGAAGTCTTTGTTGTACCAGCCATTTAACAAAAACAACAAAAAAGCCATGGTATACAGCTGTCATGACTCCTGCAAGAGTGAATGATTCAGTTGTTTTAATAATTTATCAGAGGAATATTTAATTTTGGAGCTCCTAAAGGAAAGTGATTTTTAAAAGAAGAATGAGAGGTGGTGTTTCTGAAATTGCCTTCTACAAAAAATAGTAGATGCTTGCTGCTTAGAGGATTTGTGCTAAAAAAGGAACTTTCCAATCCCTCTGTGAAATCATGCATTGGAATTCACTTAAAGTGTGTCTCCAAGACGTCTTTGTTCTTTTACATGGCCAGAAAAACCTTTAAAAGTAGGAGTCAAGGTTACTTGTAGGCTGTTGCAGTAGTCCCAGTGTCACTTTTAAACTTAAAGTATTTTGCAGAGTTCTGTCCCTTATCCTCTCCCCCCCTCCCCCTTTTACTGAAGTAGTGCTTAAAAAATCGTAGCAAATACTCTACTTCATATATGACACCATTAGAAATGTGTTAAATGCTTTTGAGCAGTCTCATGCTACTCTTGGTTTGTACAAAGCTTGTGGTTGAGTGCTCAATCTTGTAGTTGGATCTCTGAAGTTCTTGCCTGCTTGCAAAGGTTCTGCTGAAGGCAGAGGCAGGCATTGCAGGGCTGCAAGACCAAAACCAAGGTGGTCAAGAGGCTTATCCATCACTAGCAAAGGGAAGGAGGCATCATGCTGTACAGTAGACAGTCTTTGACTGTGGTTTTTGGTTTTCGGGGTTTTTTTTTTTGAAAGTAAAGTCATTGCTCATGTAACTTACCCTATCTTAAGTGGCATATACAGTTATACCCCGTCCTTTGCGAGGAGTGGGACAGTCCACGGGCCTCGCGAAACGGNCTCTGACTTCTACAGTAGCCGTCCCCATCCCAACAGACCCTGACAAGCCACAAAAACCACGTGCCCTCCCTGCGGGGCTGGCCCCAGTCCCGCTCCAGAGGGAGAGCTGGCACCGCCCCTCAGCAAAGCAGAGACACTTGCGCATGCACCAGCAAGGGAACCTTGGAAATGCCTGAAACCGGACTGCGGGATATTTATATTGCAAATCGCCAGGGTCGCACTGGCGTGGTTGCGATGCACTGGGGACGTACTGTAACTGTATTTTTGCCTCCCCCTTCATGTATGTAACCTAGATGTGATTTCCTATTAATAAGTGAACTACTTCAGCGGTCCTGAAGAACGAGCTATACATATGTATCAGAAAGTCTGAAGAATTTTTGAAGTCTCTTCAAAGAGCATACTCTTTTTTTTTCTTTGATAAAGTGTAACAGAATGTCTTTTTCTTTTGAAAGAAGACATTTTAGAAGTGTCTTGTGCTTCCTTAGCTTAAAAATACAGTGAATCCTCCCTGTATCGTGACTTCTCTTTCACGACCTCGCCCATTTGCGAAGCAATTTTTTCGCAGTCTGATTTCCAGGGTCTGTGAGGGTCCTCAGAGCATGCATGCTCAGTGCCTCTGCTTTGCTGAGGGGCGGTGCTGGCTCTCCCTGTGAGATGGGATGGGCCCGTCCCCTGGGGAGGGCACACAGGGATGGGGTGCAGTTTCTCCAGCTCAACCTGGCATTTAGAGCCCCGCGGCAGCCCCCGGCTCCGCGGCTGGCAGCCCGGCCCCGCAGCAGCCCTGATGGCCCGAGTTGCCATGCTGGGACGCCGTGGGTACGCGCGTCGGGGCCAGGGTGGGGGAGCCGCGGCGCGGGGTTTGTGCTGTGGAGCGCGGCCACTGCAGCCCAAAAAAGCCAACAGATTCTTCTGGGGTGGGGGTGTGTGTGTGTGTGTGTGTGTGTGTGTGTCCTGAGTCAGAGGGGGCTCAGAAACTGTTCCCTTTGCTTCTCCGTGCTCAGCGAGTCCAAGGGGAGAAGCAGAAAAGTGCCCGAAGCCCTGCGGAGTTCCAGGGGGGTGGAGCAATGGGCATGGCCTGCATGCATATTAACGACCTGCTGTTCTTTGCGACATTAATGTTTTGTGATGCCTTTCGCCTGTCCCTTTCCTCGCGATGGAGGAGGTATGACTGTAGTAGGGTATTTCCACAAATGTATTAAGTGATCAGCTCTAGTTGAGGACAGAAACAGTGAGGTAGTTACTGAGAAACAAGAAGGCTCTTTTTGCAGAAGTCAGAAATTGTAAAACAGGATTTTACTGGAAAAAGCAAAGGTTGTAAAGACCTGAAGAGTAGCTAGTAGAAGTGTTGTTTATGTACTAATTGTGTCAAAGAAGGCAACTAGGTCATCACTAGTAAAGTCATTTTATGATAGAATAGCTGTCTGTAAATTGATCTTGTTAAACTGTGAATATGAGAGACCTACTTGGCTGGTCCTGCCTGCCTGGAAGCACAGTGTGTCTTTGGAGTCTCTTTGCAATCACAGGTTTATGTGCAACCTAGCATAGCTCCCTGTTTTTGTGGGAGGGTCAGGATTTTTCCTTTGGTGCTTTGGAGATCTGGCAGAGGGGCGACCTCTTGAGGTGTTCAGTTTTTGATTTTGAATCTTGCTTGTTATGTTATCCACTTCAGTATCTTGATGGGGGCAGTTTGAGAGAATAGTTCCATTCTGATAGAGGCTTTGATGTGAAACCTTTCCCAGCCTTGAACTAAATGCTGAGTGAACTACCTAGTAAGCATTGAAAATGAGTCACGTTTGAACTTATTGCAAATGCCAAGTGGCCACAGGTGGATCTGGGGTACATCACGTGAACCAGTGCCCAAGTGTCCAAAGGGTAGAGTGAGAACTGGAAATATGGGGAGGGGATGTTGTTTCTTGTTGTCTTATCTGGAAAGAGTAGCATGCATCTAGCAGAGTATTGAAACATTAGAACTTGGATAGGAGGGAGCAATGATCTAACACGTATATTACATATCCTTAACTCTATACTGAGATATTCTAGAATTCAGGACTTTTGCTGTTGTTGGAATTAATTTCTTGATGGGTTTGGGAAGAAAGTTGGCTTTGCCATTGTGAAAATGCAAGCTAAACTGTAGGTTAATGTAGTCGGTCTGGCATGTTTCTGCCACATAAGGCATGCACTCGTAAGGTACAGCACAAAAGCCAGGGTGCAAAGTTGGCTGTATCATCTTTGTAGCAGCTCTTCTTCTAGGTAGCATGTAATTTCCCTTATGGTGTTTCTCCTGAGTAATGATGGGAATAATGATTAGCTGTTCTTAGTGGCAATGACAGTTCAGCTTTAAATAACATATGGAGCTTCCTATCTGAGGACTTACAGATCCTGAAATAAAACTGCTGGGAATCTAAAGCATTTTTTTCTGCACACAGAAAGATCTGTGTTCTTCAGCCTGGACTTTTGAACAGCAAAATACAGAGGCCGGGAGAGAAGTTAGTTCAGTCTTATATCCTCCTAAAATCCAACTAATATATTGCCAGTGCCTTCTCTTTCAGTCAGAGTGATAATACAAGGGAAATTTTTTGTCTCCTATGCCCCAGAGTTTCTTGGTCTCTTACGCCCCAGATGAGAGAGCACATAGGTAAGCATGCTGCAGGGCAAAGCAGCAAGTGGGGGGATGTCTTCTGTCTTTGAGGGGGAAGGCAAGAAGAGAATTTGTCCACTCCACTCTAAAAAGTCCTCCTCTTCTTTTTCATTTTGGTATGCTATGCACTTATGTTGTGTGTAGAGGTGAAATCCTGGTCAGGACCAGCTCTGTAGCTGCGTAGGGCAAATGAGTTGTACTGGGGCTCTCTGGTGGTGTCTGAATCAGCTTTCCCATGGAGGTGACAGGAGAGAAAACTTTGGCTTGGAGTGTTTTAAATTTGTAATGGGCTCTTCTGAAGGAGGCAAGACATGAAGGAAAATTCTTCATATCTGCATGAAGGTGAAAGAAATCAAAATATTTAAGCAGAGCTTGATGGGAGGTACATCACCTCCTCTCTGTTTTATTCACACTGGCTGTAGCCAGTGTGAGTGTGGATGAGGAAGGAGGCGTTTGCATGGACAAACGAGCTCCTGCCTGGTGGCACAGGCTCCAAGCAGCGGTTGTTGGTGCCCTGTGCTCCTCATCCTCACTGCAGCCTACTTCAGGAGCTCCTAAGATCATGCATAGCTGTCTGCCAGTGTTAGTCACGTGGTGGAAATGAGTGTTGTTTGCCTGCAGAGTACTGTCCAGAAGTGCCTGATTCATAATTGCAGTGAAAGGGTGCTTGTATATCTTTTATTGTATCCTCTGTGCACTGGATGCTTTTGCGTTTTTCCTCTGGGGTCTTTGGTTACTTCACTTCCTGAAGACTGCCAATGGTGTCAATGCATGGGAAAAAATATGTGATATTCAGAAAATACATAGGGATTTTTTTAAAATCCAGTTGTTTATTCAATTAAGGTGGACTAATAATTGAGAAAATATGAGCTTGCTGATGGCAAGTACAGTTAACCCTCAGTACTTCATGGTTCCTCTCTCGCAGGTACACTTCTTCATGGGATGCATTCTCTGCGATAATGAAAGTCTGTTTCGCGGTGCATTCATGCCTGCGCTGAGAGTCATGAATATTCAAATTAACCCCACCTGCTGCACAGCATGGACTGCTGCCGCACTGCTCTACCCGTGCCACCTGCCCCACATTGCTCGGAGCAGAGAGGCAGCACTCTGCCTGTGCTGCTCACCCCATGCGGCTTGATGCAGAGAGGCAGTGCTCTGCCTGTGATGGCTTCTCCACTGTCCGCAGCTTGTGTCCTGCTGGGGCGGACCCAGCCACCCCGCTGTGTCTGCTGGGCCCGAGAGTGGTGGCTGACACTGTGCCATGGGCACTCCACTTCGGGGCAAAAAGCACACACACATTCCTTTGCCACTCACCTGTGCATGGCGGTGCTGGCGCACGCCCACCCTGCTGCCCAGGGACTCTTGCAGCTCATCCCCATGGTAACAGGGGTGCCGCCAGTGCCCCAAGAACCTTCAACAACAACAGATTTGCCAGCTGGCATGGGCGGCCCATCAGAGCTGTGTGCCTCTGCTGCGGGCAGCCCCGTCAGAGTGGTGTGCCAGTGGACTGTCGCAGCTCATTGCCATGGTAACACGGGAGCAAGCTGGGTACAGCGGGGTGGGGGTGTGCCAGTGCCACTGTGTGCACGTGAGCAGTGAAGGGATGTGTGCTTTTTTCCCAAAGCAGTGTGGCGGGCGTGTGCCAACGCTGGCACCCATGGCCAAGCAGTGAAGGGAAGTGGGCTCTTTTCCTGGTGCCATGTGCCCATGGGTGCTGGGAGCCTCCTGTCCCTTTGAGCTGGGTGAGCAGAGTGGAGCCAACACACCCCTGGAGCGTGCTGGGGCTGAGGGGGGCAGTGTGATGGGCGGGGCAGATTTGCATATTAATGAACTGCCTGTCAGTGCAGAGCAAGGGCTTTGTGGGAGGGGGGAGATGTGTAGCCCGTGATAATAAGGGTATGACTGTATATAGTCATGCTCATTGTTCTCCTCAATCGGGTTGGGGAAGCTGACCCTGGTTTTCATCTTTTTCGTCTTTCAAAACTTTTAAGTTTTATTTGAATGTCTTTACTGCTTCTGTTAGTTTTATCAAATGTCCGCCTTTCTTTGTGCCACCCTCACCATTTAGAAAGCAACCCTGTGCATCCATTTTTTGTCTGTGGACTTGTCGTGCTTCTGTGAAGTTTTGAGGAGAGAAACTAGTTTGTTGTTCAGTTAATTACTAAACCTTGCTAATTTTTCACTGAAATGAAAATACATATTTCATTTATTTTTCAAGCTTATGAAAATGCTATCAATACTGACTTGTTCAGAACTGAATGCATAACGTAGCAAAAAATGCTTAGAGTTGAAACAGGTTTGAAAAAATGTGATTTTCTAGGAAGAAATGTCAGGTAAGGATGATTAGGGAGTTTTAGTAACTTTAAGCTTGTTTTTTCTGTGCTGAGTTCCTGGAAGAAATCTCAGTGGTTGTTCATTACAGTAAAACTTTTATCATCATCTATAGTCAGTTGGACAAAATTCTCTTAATTTGCTCTAATTGCGTTCCTGGCACAAGGAGGTTTTGGAGAGCCCTGTTCTCCTGGCTGCCTCCTGAACTCAACAGCGTAGTTTTTTAAAAGCTTGAATGCTTGGGCATATCCTTAAAAGTTATTTTGTATGTTAGCTTCTGCATAAATAAAAGCACAATGTAACAGACATCTGCAGATGAGCACAAAGGTCATGTGAGTGAAAAGTTAACGATTCTAGAGGAACCCAAGCTGACAACCACAGTTAAGAGTAGGCAATATTTGGCCATCCAAAGGAGAGTTCAGGAAGCAAAGACCCTCCCAGCTCCCTCCTCTCTGGGCCCTGCATGGGCCAGTTTTGTCTGGTGCAGTGGGATTATGACGGAGAGGGAGGGAAATGGAAGGAGATTTGTGGGAAGGTTCCCAGGACCCGTGGCTTGGAGGAAGTCTTTGTGTTCCAGCTACCCAGAGCCGCAGATCCTGGGAGCCTCAGCAGTGCATCCCTGATGCTGACAAGGACATAAATTTTGCTGTGCAGCTGCAGATTCCCAGGAGTTTGAATCAGGAAATGCCATCTGCTGATATTTTGAAAACTGTAACAGTTTTTACACTTTTATTTTTTAATTTGGCCTGAAATAATAAATCATTTCATAGAAGAAATCTCTTTCCCTTCCCCCTGCCCTAACCTCCAGAAGAAAGAATGGATGCATTATTTTGAAACAAACTTGGCTGATGTGCAATTTTTTCATTTGAGTTTATTTGGGGGGCTTTTTGTTGGTTTGGTTTCTTACCAAATAAACTTGACAGTTACTAAAGTATAGAATCATAGAATGTTGAGGATTGGAAGGGACCTTAAAGATAATTCAGTTCCCATCCACCCTGTCATGGACTGGGATACCCCTCACTAGACCAAGTTGCTCAGGGTGTTGTCCAGCCTGGGCTTGTATACTGGCTTCTCTGTCAGCGTTCACACGCTCTGTATATTGTCAAGCTCCCTCCATTCACCTTCTCTGACTAATTATACACCACAGCCTCAATATCACGGTGCTTATAGGAACCTTGTAATTACAGTATTTAGGTTGTAGCTGGATATTCACTTTTTTGTCCCACTTCCACATATACCGTTAACTTGGAATCAGACAGCTGATGCTGCACATCTGCTGACAAAGAACAAGATGATCCTGTGGGTCCCTTCCAACTCAGAATAACCTGTGAACATGAGGTTTCAGTCCATCTGTGTGTGCCCTGACCAGCCCCGGACCCTCGCAGGACAGTCCTATGAACAGCAGGGGGCTGGGAATGAGGGATGCATGGGGTCCCTTCCGAGCTAGGAAGATTTCGGGCTGTACTGCCTGAAATCTGTACTTCCCCCTGTGAGGGGGGAAGCCTGATGGAGGTGGCTGGGCACCACTCCAGCTATGGCATCTTGTCTAAATGCTTCATCTCTATAGAGGACTCATAAACGCTGCTCTAGTTAGCCAAGCTGTTTGGTTTGGTGAGGTTTTGTATCCTTTCAGTTAACTAAACATTCCTTGCCAGTTACTCATTAAGATGGGCCACACCTTAGGCTCTTTCTGAGACTGTGAACAGGAGGTACCAGCCCTGAATGCAAGTAGCTTTTTCTGGCTTGCCTCGTGGATGGTTTTGGGTTTTTTTTCCCCAGTAGCTTGCTATTTTCCCTTCCTATTGAGACCCTTTCAACTTTGCTTATGGAGGACCTGCAGCCTTTGCCACACCATTGTACTTTGCGATGGCATTTTTTTCCCCTAAAACTTTTGCAGTAGAGACAAGATCCTGAGAAAGAGCTGATGAAACTGTTCCCTCTCTGGGTCTGCTGAATATATGAACTGTGTTGAATAATGGGGAGGGAAGCATCAGCATGGTCAAAATGTATGGTAGTGAACAGAAGCAGGAAGCTGACTTGCCTTGCCCCCTAATCTCACTCCTTCCTTATCTTATGGTGCAAAAAAATACCCTACCTGCCTGCTGAGGTGCCTGCCTCTACTTCTACCCCCCTCAGCATGCTCCAGACACAGGTACTCTATAGCAGATACAATGATGGAAATACAGTCTATGCATTATTACTTTATACAAATAGAAGGCACGCTGTTCAATTGTAGCCAAATTAAATAATTTCCTGTTTGAGGATCTGCCGAAAGAAACAAAAAACTTGCTTCTGACCATCTTGGGTTGATTGCTTTCAGTTGCATTCAACTTTCAGGTTTTTTAAGAATTACGAGCTAGAAATGTGGATTGCTGCAGCAGCCTGCATGTGTAATATGTAGTTAAAACCCCCCCCAAACAACAAAACCAAGACAAAACCGGCCAAACAAAAAACTGTGCAGAACCCCAGTGTGAACTCTCTCTTGCAGACTTCCTATTATAAGTGTTTTTTCTAATTGTCATTGTCTGAGACTAGTGGAGCAGGATCACCCTTGATACATTATTCTGCAATTAGTATATCTGGTGTCAGTCCATGCTACAGCCAAAAAAGGCAGCACTCCTTGCTTCTTCCTTCTCATCCCTTGTCCTGGCACTTGCGTTTGTGTGGCTGTACAGTGAACTAGTTGAGGGGAAACTGATCCTCTTAAACCTTGTTATTTGTTTGTTTTTATTGAATTAGCTTTTGGTCAATTGATTTCTTTGCTCTGGGTCTCAGTGCAACCACAGCAAGTCTGGTTTGCTGCACAAGCAAGGGAGGGGAGGCGGGTGAGAGGGCGATATGACCTTGGACCATCCCTCCTGGTAGGTGCTTGAACTTAATGAGTGGTGACACCAGCAGCATTTGTGCTTACTCTGTGTACGTACACATACAGGCTTCGTATGGGCAATGTGCTCTTACTGAGCAGGTGTTCAGGATGCTAGGGCTGAAGCGAGGTGCCAACAGTGAAGCCCAAGCAGGCTGGAGTAGAGCCGGATAGGTATGAAGACAGAAACCCTGCGTGGTTATAAACAGAAAGTGAAATTTGGTGGAAAAGTCTTGAGAAAACTAGCTTGGAGGTGAAGTTGAAGATTGGTAGGAATGCAGTATTGTCTCTAAGAATGTTTTGGAGTCTATGTAGAGTTTGTTGCTCGTTCTGACAGTTTTAAATAGCTCACATTTAGGTAAGAGTTAACTGTACTTAGCTGCCAACAGCCAGCTTCCAACCCTCCATGGGCTGTTCCCAGCACATGAAGGTCAAGAATGACCAAGAGTAAATCTCCAATAAATCCCATTTACTAAGAGGAGATAACTGTTTTAGTGGACAGAAGCGCAGCATTGTTTGGGACTTAGTGTGTGTTTTGCAGGACTGCTGCTGCAATGTCCTTGCCAAGCTGGAGACAGTGGCAGGGAGGTGAAGAATTGAGTGGATCATCAGAGGTATGAGGTGGTGGCTAATAACTAGAGAGCTGATGGGCTGCCAGTGACATTGCTCAGGTGTTGGTAATGTCACTGATGCAGTTCAGCGCCTTGTTAACAACCTTCATCAGCAGGCACAAGTGCTCTGTCAGCAAGTTTGTTCATGACACCAAACCAACAACCTGAGCAGCCTTGCCTACCTCTGCAAATGCAGGTGTGCCTGGGACAGAATAATCCCATGCAACAGGATGCGCTGGGCCAGGCAGCAGATCTGTAGAAGAGCTGGAGGTCCCAGTGGACAAGCTGAACACGGATCAGCAAGGTTTTCTATGTTTCTGTGGAATTTTATGTGGGAGGAAGGTTTGCAACTTAAAATGTGTTATGGAGACCTTAAGAAATGACAAAATAATTGCACCTGCAAAGTTCATAATCTTTCCAAACGGAATGATGCATTAATTTGTGGGTACTGAAGCAAGGTATGTGATCCTGAGAGATTTGCCTGCCCTGAGGAAGGCAAGTGAATATGAAGTGTGAAGGCTGCATGCATTTTTGTTAATGTGTGGCTTCCAGGAGCGTTTTAGCTGAAGGGCCTGCATTAGTGATTTCTTTCAAGCAAAGCCACTCTAAGGCAAGAGACACTTGCAGCTTTTTTCTTTTTGCTTTCCGAAATGTCCTGTAAGCAATGTGAGGGAAAGAGCAGGTGGCATCTTGTATGTGAATATGTAATCTATCCTGCTACATAGAACACAGAGGTTACTTCTAGGCCGAGAGGAATTTATTTTAAAAATGAAAGAATGAAAGAATTGCGTTTTTTTCCCTTTATATGAGAATATAAATGTACTCGTTGTGCAAGAGTGCTTTTTAGGTTACTGTGGCTGGAAATGAGGTTACTGTATTTAACATGTCCTAGTGCTTCTTTTAATGAAGTTCCTTGCAACCGTTTTGTTTTCCAGCTCCTTGCAAGTGTTCACTAATAGCACAGCGGGCAGAAGTCTGTACATTGATGAAAAACTACCAGCAAGCTCTTCATGACGCGGATGTCCTCTGCCGAAACAAACCCCACTGGCCTGCGGTATGATGCTTGCTTCTTGTAAAGACCAAAATGCCAACTCCTTGTTCTCAGGCTTCTCTCTGTGCTGGGACAGTGTGGCTGCTGAGGGTGTTGTGGGAAGAACATTGTGGCGTTAACAGGGCTGAAAACGTCTACTGAGAGACAAATTCTCCATGGGACAAATCTGGGAGGTTCTTAGTGTCTCTCCAGCTGGTGGTATTTTGGTAGTGGGCAGCCCATGATGTGGTGGCTGTTACAGGTAGTGCTGCAGTGTGGCAGCAAAACAGGGTCTATAAGGCTCCAACAGCTCAGGATGGCCCTGCAGGTCCTTCTGGTATGATTGTGTCCCAGGCAGTGGGTGACATT
The DNA here is from genome assembly GCA_013390025.1 of Pitta sordida. Taxonomy (NCBI): domain Eukaryota; kingdom Metazoa; phylum Chordata; class Aves; order Passeriformes; family Pittidae; genus Pitta; species Pitta sordida. The sequence continues at coordinate 180,657 of WEKX01022141.1, read as the reverse complement.
GACAGGCCAATGTGTCTTTCTGAGGAGCATCTCTGTATTTCATGATTTTTTTTCACCTCTCTAATGCTAAGATTTCATATCTGTGATTTCTGCCTACCTGTGATTCATAGAGGGATTGGGATTGTTTTCATATTGAAAGGAAGTGCTACAAGGAGCACTGGTTTGTGGGCAGTCTGAAGGCAGCATCAGCATCAGAACTTGTTAGGAGGGAGAAATGGAAGAAACATTTAGTGCCAGTCTTTTCCAGTGGTTGCCCGAGGCTAGACTGATTGTCCAACAAGTCACTCCATCTAGGACTGCAACTTCAGTCAGTCTCCCTCCCATCAGCAGCAAAACTGCAGCACAGGTTTGGCTACATAAAGTCTTTAGGTGCTTTCTAAGAGAGAGAATAACATGGGGAATTGGGGAAGGCAGACCTTGCTTTCCTGTGGAGACTAAGCATGTTGCTTCAGCAAGGGTAGGAGCTGCGTCTAGTGCTCCATTTCCAGCCTGAGATGATGCAGAGCAAGCAGAGGTGCTGTCTGAAGCACCAAGTCTTTGAGAAGTGAGGAGGTACTTGTCTCTGATGGCTATCTGTCGTGTCGCCCATTAAAAACCTTTCATATTGGAAGGCAGTTCACAACCTTCTGCCGCAGCAAATTTCCTTTTCTGTTTAGGATAATTTCTAACCAATTCAGGAATCCCATTCTGAGTGGTGTTGGCTGATTTTCTGTGCTGAGGGAGAAAGATGAATTATGCACGTTCAGATGTTTTCTTGAAGTGTTTTCTCTGTTTGCCTGAATCCATGGAAATGAGATGCATGTCAGTGGTATATGGATAAAAGTTTCATTAATCATGTCTCTGAAGCATGTTAATTGAAAATTAAGTTTCATCATGGCGTAACCAGCAGTGTCTCAGACGTACTTCACTTGTGCTTTTGTGTGTGTGTGTGAGGATATCTGCATAAGCTGTGTTGATCCAGAATCTGTGTTCTCCAGGAGTTCTGGACATTTGCTTTGTTTTGTATTTTGCAGTATCTCATACAGTGGCAGAGATTAGCTCAAACTTTTGCCATGTAGTTAAAAAAACAAAAAAGCAAACGAAAAAATTAAACTAATTCTGGGAGTAGTTCCTGTAATGCAAGGATTCACCTACTGGTACCTTTTGGCTTATTAGTAACTGAAATGTAATGCCGTGCCAAGTTACTGGTGAAGCTCTTTGGCGTGCTGTAGTCACTGGAGCATAGATAAGTTGATTTCTTTTCAGTTGCTATGAAAAGTGAGTCCTTGGACTCTGAGGCAGAGAGAAATTTCTAGTTGTGCTTTTATATGGATGATAGACAGAGGTGCCATCCTGCTTGCTGTGCCAGGTCCTGCCTGGATCTTAGTCTTCAGTCCAATGCCTGGCAGGGTTATGTGGAAATAAGAAAGGGAAGGTGGCAACAGCAGCCTCTGAAGTATAGGGGCCTCTTGTCCTTGGGCATAACTCCTGGCATTGGATCTTTAGGTACTTTGTCTTGTAGACAGTCCACCTTATTCCTCCCTTGCAGCTCGGATAAGGACACTGCTCTTATGGCCCCAAAGGACAAGGCCAAACAAGCTTGTAAGCTCCCTAATGCAGTGAAGCAATGCTGACAGTGATGGCAGGCATGTTAAGACATCTCTACAAAGGTTTTACAGAGGCTGTGCAAGCACCAAGGTAAGAAGGTCAGGGTCAGGCCTCACAGTACTGCTCTGTTTGCAATGAGGTAAAGAATAATCTGGAGAGGTCGGTGTGTATTGAGACTTCTTGTTCAGGTCATCAGATGATATTGTGCTAATTAACCTGGCTTAGGGTTATGTGTTGTTGGTACAGGCCTCCTTCTTCCCAACAGTGGAAAGGTAAATATCTTCACAGGTATTGTGAATTGTATTTTGGAGGGTGGTATCAAAAGAATGAGGGTGTTACCTGCTGAGGAAGATTGTGATACTGGATCTTTCAGAGATAGTATGAAGGACAGGAAAGTGTTTTGGCTTATCCAGTTTGTTTCTTAGGGCTGTACTGAAAACACAGCTTCTCTCACCTGAAATGTTCTTGTGGCTCAAAGGCGGACTTGCAGAGCACGCTTCTGTCTAATAAGAAAGGCAAGCATTTAAATGCAAGCTTAGTTTCTTTTCATTGTGAAGGAAATCATTTACATAGTCAGATTTGAACAGCAGTTTGGTATCCACAGGAAAATTCAATGGTGAAGCATTCCTCTCTTGCTGCTGGTAGCAGGTAAAGTAGGACTTGTTCCCAAGCTGGTTACCATACCTGTTGGCCATGGCTTTGTTCCTCCGGGACATGGGAGAGGTAGGATGGACTAAAAGATTTCAGATTAAGCATTGGTAAATTGCCCTAAATGCATAATGTTGTTGTCTTCTGTAGCCAGATAAAATAGGTGAAAAATCACCTCTGTTCTAGTACAGTGAGCCCCCGCGTATTCGTGGTCCGCTATTTGTGAGCTTCAGTATTTGTGGGTGATTTTTCGCGAGCTGTGCGACCTCGGCGCATGCCCAGAACATACCAGGACCGCAGTCAGCTCGGCCTCCAGTCCCGCCGCTCGTGCTGCGAGCACAGCTGCACCCTCCCCTCCCCACCTCCGCCGCTCACAGGGTGAGCACAGCGGGCCCCATCTGCTCAACGAATATGTAAATTGCTCCCAGCTGGGAGCCGGCACGGCGCCCCCGAGATGCACTTAGTGTAAATGTGTGTTTTTGCATGGCTGGAATTGTCCTCCACCGGACTACAAGATGGGCTGACGGGGCTGCCATTGTGTGTGTGCCATTGTGTGCTGGGGCTGCGTCTGCTGCTTGACCGGCTCTCGCTGCCGACCCCGCTCTCAGGTCCCGGCTCCAGGCCGGCCCCGCCACTCCCGGCTGCGGGCTGGGCTCGCCCCTCACCCGCCTTGGCATAACACAGCCAGACAACTGAAACAAACCCTGCTCTCAGGACCATCCTCCAGACCTTATTAGGGGAGGGGGCATGGCTATGGGCGTGGCGTACTCAACTACGTAGTGGGTTCGCTATCTTTGCGGATCTCACAACTCGCAGGAGGTGGACCTGACCCAACAGCCCGCGAGTAACGGGGGTTCACTGTAAGACACGCAGGAGGAGTGTCCTGAACTGCCTCAGCTGCCACCTCCAGTCTGCTGCCCCATGCCACTGCCTTTTCCATGCAGCTGAATTACTGTGATATTTGGAGCCATTCTTTGGTGTATCTGAGCGTAGTGGGATGTGTAGTAGACTTTGTCCCTGGAGAGACAAATGGACCACTTCATTTTCAGTTCTCCTCAGAGGAAAAGAACGGTGCCTTTGGCGGGGGGTGATGCAGCAGTGGGTTCCTGGGAGATCTTTTATCAGCAGAAGGGACTGATTTCCTTCAGTCATGTGTGTCAGAGAGGTTGTTACCCAAAAAGCATTGTGTTCTTCACCTGCAAAATGATGTGAACTTTCGAGTTTGTTTTCTGGTGTCTTGCTACTAGTTCAGAAATGATATCTAGATCTGTACATTTCCTTTGTGTGAACAGGGCCATTATGTGAAAGCAAAAGCTCTTTCTGGATTGGAAAGGACTGAGGAAGCATTGAAGGAGTTTCTTTATTGTGTTGCCTTAAATCCTGAATGGAGCTCAATGAAGAAAGAAGCCCAAAAGGTATAAAACATATTTACTGGCTCCTTGGCCGTTGTGCAGCTTTTACTCCTACAGCCAAGTAAACGTCATGTTATTTCGGGTGTTGATAAACACCCAAAAGACAATGTGAGTCTCCAATAAGCCTTTCTAGCATTATGCTAAGTGCGGCACCCCTTGGGTTGATTGGTGCCTCAACTAGAGGAATTTATGTAGGTTTGGCTACTGTCGTTTTTAAATTGCCTTTGCAGTATGTTGGCCGAATTTGAATACACCTGGATTGCATGGCCTTGAGGCTGCTAATTCTAGTACCCATCAGAAAATCAGTTTTATGTGGGAAGTGACAGAGGGTTGAGAAGGGGAAGCTGTGTGCTGTCCTGTCCTGGAAAAGTCATGCAGTCTTTGTAGCAGTTTGTCCCGCATGGAAACTTAGACAACACTTAGTGCTAATCAACCTTCATCAGGTATTCTGTGACTGACTGTGCAGGTAGCTTTTTATAAAAATAAAATAAGGATTTGGCGAGCTACTTGAGTGGGGACTGGTGGGAGGGGTAACAAGCTCTACACAGCTTTTAGCTAGGGGTTAAATCTGGTTGAGGATAGAGTAGATGGAAGCAGGGCATGAGGAATGTTTAAACACATCTGCTTTAACCAGTTTCAATGGGAGAGCATGGCTTGAAGACTTCTGGAGGCAGGGCCTGAGGTTCAGAATCTAGATGTGTAGGGTCAGAAGGATGCAGCAGTCTACTGGGGAACAGAAGCTTTTGGAGAGGAAGGCAGGCATCAGGAAACCACCTTGGAACTGTGACTGGTTGTGGTGGGGCTGCCATTCAGGTTTCCCATGGGCATTGGGTAACGCAGGGTGTCCTTGTTGTTAGCCTCTTAGTGTCTAGAAGCTGTGAAGTTTGTGCATTTGTGTTCATACAAACATAAATGTCTATGTCATAATTATTATTTTTTCTTTTTTTTCTCCCTTATTGACTAGATAATGTGTGAGATGTTTTTCCCAGCCTTTGAAAATGTGCATGATAGTCTAACAGCACCTTTCTCTAGTCGAACATCCCATACAAGATTGAAACCTGCATTTCTGAGTAGCATAAACACACAGTCAGCTGTGGAAGATAACTCTGTTGCTGGGTCCTCAAAGGTAAAGGAAAAAGTATTCAGCATAAAAATACCGGAAGTAACACACTGATCTGTCTGATCTATGTGACATTATCTTTGTCTACATTCACACAGGCATTTACACTCATGGTACGCTTGTTTTCTCTGTTGCTGTTGGATTTCTTATTGGGGTGTACTTATTCAGTAGAATAAAAGATTTGAAGTTCTTCAGAAAGCAATGTGATACTTTCATGTGGGGGTCAGTTGTATTTTTGGGCAAGTTTTTTCCACTAAGGATTTTTGGGTAACTGGAACATAGTTTCTAGAGGCAGGAGCTGTAGGGAGAGAAATGTCCCTTTTTCATGCAGCTGGAGTCCTTTGATATGGACTTTTTTCCCTTGCTAGGTTCATTTTAAGCTCATTGATCTGTTGCTGATAAAGCTCATAGAAGAAAAAAACAAACAAAATTGTCTCATGTTATGTGTAACTGTTCTTAATTGTTTTAGGATACTGTGTTCAGGTTAAGAAAAACCCCGTCCCAAGAATCTGATGTATTCAGAAGCACTGATTCTCCTGTTTCCCATCATGTTCTGGATCTCTATTTTGAAGACAACAGCAAGTCTTTGGGAGCTATTCTCTCTAGTTTACCTGGAGTTGGCTTAAAAAGAAAGCTGTCCAGTGATATGAGGGATTTACAGAGTTTGGATGTCCCAAGTAAAATCCCTAAAAAAGGTTTGTGTTGTGGCTTAGAAAGTTGATTTCTCTTGCATGTACTGAGAAACTATGAATTTTTTTACTTATCTTTTTTTATAGGTGTTAATGAAGTATTCCCTGCAGGAATTGGAATTATATTTTGTTCTCTGGTTTGTCTGATTCTGCTTTAACAGTCTATTTACCTTATTCCAGAATAGTTTCAGTTCATTGAATGAAAATAGTATTTTTCTTTCTCAAATGGGTCATTTCCAATGTATAACCCACTCGCAGTTTAGTCTCTGTGTTGCTAGTGCTAATGCCATTTTCTAGGTCTCAGCTGTAGCTGAACTTCATTATCTTTCCTATATGATTGAAAGATGCAGTAAACCTGGAAACTAATCTTTAATTGGCATAAGAAATGGTCACATGCAACTGTATATGAAATTTTCCCAGCAAACAAAGAAGCCTTTTAAAGGGTAATAAGCCCACCCAGTCTTCTGTTACTTGATAACTGCTTACAGCTGGTATGCTTCTCAAGCTTCTAACAAAGACCTCCAGAGTGGTTTTAGTACTTGTAGCTAAAAATGCTGAAGACAGTATTTCAAAGTAGTGAAATAATTGGTTAAAAGAGACTTTGAAAATGCTGCTGTACTAGTGTGCAATTTTTTCCGTTGAAAAAAACCACACACCCACACCTTGATAAGTTTGCCTTCTGCTTGAAAGATTAGAAGTCTTTGAGTGCTGCAGTCTGTTTGCCACCTCTACACTATATGGCCAGTTTCTGATCACGTTGCTGTGAAGGCAAAAACCCTGTACTTGCCTGTGAACTGCAGACTCAGTAAATAGATTGTGAAATCTGACCCCCCTGTATCTTCCCGGCGAAGGCCAGAGATCGTGTTTTACCCCTAACCGCTAATTTCTGGTCTTTGCTAGGTCCCAGTGCCATGTTACTATTTGCAGAATTAACACAGTTAGGTTCGTGCTGTTACTAAATGCTAATGTTGAGATGTAGGTTAAAGATAACACTGTTTTTCTTTGTAGGCCACGCACCATCTATCCTGTCTGTGTTTGAGATAAACCAGATGCTGAGTTTGTTAACCTTTAACGAAACACCCTAGTGGTTTAATTTAACATAAAAGACTGAGATTTTGGGGCTTTTTTTAAATGGTCAAGAATTTATTTAATAGAAAGGATGTGGAGGCAGCATTTGTGACTGTTGCAACTCATCATTGAGCAATAGATACAAATTGTCAAAGAAGTAACTGAAATTGCTTGTGTAAGTGTCATCTGCCGCTGGAGCTGATAACGCTTGAGGTTAAATAATGCTGATGTGAAGTTTTGAGGTAAATACCCTAACACTGCAGGGTGTTAGGGTATCAAGCACCCTCAAATCATCAGTCTGGGCAAATTTATTTTTAGTGAAATGCCATCCCTGGAGGTGTTTAAGAAAAGACTGGATGAGGAACTCAGTGACATGATCTAGGTGATGGGAGGCTCGGATGGATGGAGCGTGGTGCCCACGTTGTTGGGTTGTGGATTCGATCCGTAGAGTGGGTGTTCGCTTGGGACTTGGACTAGATGATCCTTATGCGTGCCTTCCAACTTGGAATATCCTGTGAACCTGTTTTGCCTCTGTGTTTGCAGATTGCTGAGCTAGTAAAATCAATATTAGCTAATGCAACTCCAGTAGTCCTTTAAGCTGTCTGAAATTTGGGATTTGGACAACAGACTAGTGTAGAAGAGTGTAAGCTTTTTATACTTGTTAGAAAAAACACCCTTGCTAAAAAATCTATAATAAACGCTGCTGAAATATTTTGACAGTGTGTAAACATATTAAATTGTGTACTTAATGTACTTTAAAACATCTGGCCTGGCTGATGCTTTACCTTGGGGTGGTGATGGTAGTGGGAAAGCAATAGCAGAGTATTTTAAAAACTAGACTGAAAAAATCCACAACACAATCATTTTGAGAGAAGCAAATAATGGATGTTCAACTCTAAAGTGCATTCGCTGGCCATAGACATCATCCTCTGCTCTCTGAAAGATCTCCTGCCAGAAAATCTAAAACTTAGATGGGAAGTATGGTTTTTTGGAACAAAACTTCAGAAAAGATATAACAGCCTAAAGAACGTCTGAAAATGCAGCAACACTTAGATGTTTACTCTAATAATCTTCTTCATTACTTAGATGCAGATGTTTTACCTGGAAACACCAACGACACTTCAAGTGAAATACCATCAACCCTGGTGGATGCATCAGACTTTGAGTGCTCCCTCTGCATGAGGTATGACTGTGTTGATGTGGAATTAATATTAGAAAACCTTTTGACTTCTGAAAAAAGTTTTGATGGTGAAAAGAGAAACCTGCCAGAGAATGTCTAAATCATTACTCTGTTCGTTTTTGCTGAACCTTGCACCTGGTGACTCTTTGCAGTTGCAGTTTTCTCCAATATGCATGGTGTTCTCCATTGTTTACCCTTTCTAAAAATTAATTTTTTTTTTTATATTATTAGATAAAAGTGTCACCTGTGCTTTATACAGAAGCAGGAAAGACAGAGGACTAGGACTAATCACTCTTCTCCACACTTTGGAAATCTGCATTGTTTTTGTTGGCAGCTTAGCTTTTCTGTTCTATGTTTTCATGCTAAGGTTGTTCTACGAACCTGTTACCACACCCTGTGGACACACCTTTTGCCTCAAATGCCTTGAGCGTTGCCTTGACCATAATCCACTTTGCCCACTCTGCAAAGAAAAGCTGTCAGAAGTAAGTACAGTAATTCCTCACCTTCCACGAGGAACGCGTCTTTGTCAGGGTCTTGCGAAACGTCCAATTAGCAAACGTGTGGATCATTAATAGGCCATGCCCATTGCTCACCCCCAGCCAACCAGGAGCACTGGGGAACATTTTCCGTTCCTCCCCATGGGTTCTCAAAGCACAGGGGAGCAAAGAGAAGCATTTCTGAGCCCTCTCTGCCTGGGGAGACCCCTCTGAGAATCCCTGAGCTTCTCTTCAGGCGCACTGCCGCTTCTGCAGCTGCTGGCAGACTGCTGCCACCGCTTATGCTTGCACTGCCTCTGCAGTAGGGAAGGGGTGTTCCAGGGCTCTGGTTGGGGCTCTTGGAGCCTGGGAAACCTTAACTTGCGGGCATGTCCCGCCACTGCCCTGTCCCAGCACACAGCGGTTGCTCCACCGCTGCCGCGGCCAGCCCAGCTCCGATTTTGTGGGGCCCTTTCCCAGGGGCTACTTCAGCACCAGGTGCACTGTGTGTGCAGTGCCCAGGCACAGACTGCATTGCCCTCCCCACCTGTAGCCATGGAAACAGTAACATGTGCCCAGCAGGGATCAGTCCCCTGGCTGGGCTTAGAATAACAGGCGACGGCGTGACTTGTGGCGGTGCTGTGCTGGGTCTCAGCGGCCGCCCAGGGCATACTGTGACGTGGCCTTCCACTGTAGGGACCAGGCATGGGGCGACACAGGATTGGGGTGGGGACCGGGACACGGCGTCGCAGGACCATAAACGCCACAGGAATGAGAGGCACTGCGCGCCCTCCCCGTGGGGCTGGGCCAGTCCTGCCCCACAGGGAGTGCATGTACCACCCTTTGGCGAAGCAGAGGCACTGTGCATGCGTCCGCCAGGACACTCCGTGAATCACTGAGACAGATTTGTGAGAAAAATTTCTCGCAAATCAGTGAGGTTGCAATGGAGGGGTTGCAATGCAGCGAGATATTACTGTATGTTCTTGCCCCAGTTAACAAAATGCACAAAGTGGTGTTCTTCTGAAAACATCTATGTGGAGATTTTCTGTGCTCTGCTTGTGAACTGCATCAAAAACAGCATGGCCAGCATGTCAAGGGAGATGATTCCGCCCTTCAACCCCACTCTGGTGAGACCCCATGTGGAGTACTGTGTCCGGCTCTGGAATCCTCAGCGCAGGAAGGACATGGAGCTGTTAGGATGGGTCCAGAGGAGGGCCATGATGACAATCTGAGGGTGGAGCACCTCTGCTATGACAAAAGGCTGAGGATTGAAATTGTTCAGCCTGGTGAAGAGGATACTCCAGGGAGACCTGATTGCGGCCTTTCAGTACTTTCAGGAGGCTTATAAAAAAGATTGGGGAAGGCTTTTTAGTAGGGCCTGTTGAAATTCATGGCTTTAAACTAAAAGAGGGTTGATTTAGACTAGATAGAAGGCAGAAGTTTTTTACCATGTGGGTGGTGAAACATCGGAATAAGTTGCCCAGAGAGGTGACAGGTATCCCATACCTGGAAACGTTCAAGGTCAGGTTGGATAAGTATTTGAGCAACCTTATCTAGTTGAAGATGTTGCTGCTCACTGCAGGTGATGTTGGACTAAATGACCTTTAAAGGTCCCTTTCAACCCAAACTATTCTATGATCCTGTGAAACCAGAACACAGAACCAGAACACAGCATTATCAACAGCATCAAGCTGTGCACAGACCTCATTTGCACTGGGATATATTTGTCATTTCTTGGAAGACAAGTGGGTTTGCTGGCTCTTAAAGAAACAGAGGCTCCCAGTATCATGTCAAGCATATGCCTGGGGAGTCTCAGCCATAGGCCTGTTCATGCCACATCTCCAGGTTTTACAATTGGCCCTCTTCCACTTTGCGTCCCCCGTATTGCGACTTCACATCTGTCATGGCCCACCCAGCTAGGCTGGAGGCGTGAAGGTTTATTTGCTGGATCTCAAATTGCAAAAGAAATCCCAAACAGGGGTTAGCGTTGGTCAAACACTGAAGCTTTATTATATACCTGTAAAGCAGGAACATGACAGGAGAAATTGCACTAGGAAAGGTAAAGGGAGAGAGAAAAAGGGTTCAATAGCTACCACCAGACAACCAAGTTCTCAAGGCGTCCCTATAGTCCCGTCGTCAATGCAGGGTGGGAGAAGCTTCCAAAGTCCATTTGCTAAGAGGCCACCTTTATACTAGATGTTACTCCCTTGCCTCCCTGTTCTGTTCCAATCTGTCTTTCTCTGCCACGTATGTCCGAGGAGTGTCTAAAGCAGTGTCCAAGGCAAGGTCAGTTTCAAGTGGCCTTTTGCCAGGAAGTGTGTTTTCATGTTGCAATGACAGGGCTGTATGCATATCTTGCCCTGTCTCTGGAAGCTGGTGAGAAGGCCACAGCATATCTTGTCTCTTCCTCTGGATAACGCAGGAGAGAGGGCATATCTTGGTCCACACAGTCTCGTCTCTGTGGTATCAGCACTCTGGTTCTCCCTTAGCATCGCTGACAGGCCAAACTCTTGTCAAGATGTTAGCCTCAGGTTTTTTGGGTACCTATATTGGTCAAGTTTGATAACAACATTGAGACAATATTGCTCTTCTGACCAACTCTTAATACATCTTAGTGGCGTGACTTTTCAGCAGTTAAGGAGGCCTGTTTTGCAACAGCACATGTGTGACCTGACATGCATGAATATTCAAATTAGGCAGTCATGAATATTCAAAACACCCATACCGTGCCACACCCACCCTGAGACAGCTGTTCAAGTGCTCACAACCCCCCACTCTGTTCAAGCGCAAAACGCCTCCCCCCACTGCTCCACACAAGTGCGCACCGCTGTCCCGTCCCCCCCTGGCTGTTTGCAGTTATGAAAGATTGACACACTCTCATGTGAGATGTGGCCAGGACTTTCTCAGGGTAGACTTGTTGTCCAAGGCCAGGCAGCACATCTACCTGAGTATGGAGAGGCCAAGTCTACCCAGCTGGAGGGACACCAGGACAGGTGTCTCCCCTGCACCATTGTCCCTGGCTGCACAGAAAAGGGGTTTTTCCCAGCGTGGGGTGGCCGTGGGTGCTGGGAAGCACCAACACAAACACCGACACACAGCAGGGCAGTGCCGAAACAGTGCCAGAGCGCTGGGGGCATGTGTGAGGGTGCGGGGCAAATTTGCGTATAAATGAGCTGCCAATGAACGCGGAAGGAGGGCTTCGCTTACAGGGGGGAAGTACAGTGGTATAGGAGACCTGACTGTACAGCTACCTGTGGTGGATAAGGAATCAACACTTTCTTGTTGAACACTTCTGCTTCAGCAGACAAGATGTTTCTCAGAGTATTTTTTGCCAGTAACATACCAGCTCTAGGTGAAAATACGTGTTTTCCGCAAAAGCGAGGAAGGACTGCCTTTTCTTGGTGGTACAACTTCTGCCAAAAAAGGGGTGTGAGGTTATAGTTAAAAGATGTTGGAGTGAACCATGTATCCTGAAGTAGAAATCTTAATGCCTGATGGCTGAAAAGGATAAGAAATCAGTACAGTCCTAACTAATGTGTTCTTTGGCCTTACANAGGTTTTTTACTGAAAGAGTGATTCGGATGTGAATGGGTTGCCCACAGAGGTGGTTGAGTCGCCAACCCTGGATGTGTTCATGGGGAGGCTGGATGAGGTGCTGAGGGATATGATCTAGATGTAGATGATAGGTTAGTTGGATTATAGGTTGGACTAGATGATCTTCAAGGTCCTTTCCAGCCTTATCTATACTGTGATACTGTGAAAAGGATGGCTTGTGAGGAAGAGATGTTCCCTGTATTCTTGTTATCAGATTTAAGATTTGACTCTTCCTTGCAGTTTCTGGCAAGCAGAACTTACAAGAAGACCGTCCTTACAGAAGAACTGATAGTCCGTTACTTGCCAGAGGAGTTATCTGAAAGAAAGAAAGTTTATGAGGAAGAAATGAAGGAATTATCAAAGTAGGCTCTTTTTATACTACTGACAGCTATTATAAAACTGTATTTTTCATTCTAAATTACTGAAGAAACTTCATTTTCTTATGAAAATGCATAAAAAGAATGAATTTGTAAATGAACCTGCCAGATGTTTTGTATTTTGACATGTTTATTGCAGATAAACAAGTAACAATATGCATGGATGGTGGAGAGGCACAACAATAACCTTAAAATAAAAAGATAATTGCTTTTTCCTCTGAAGCAATGTAATAGCTTTAAAAATTATAACGAGAGTTTTCTGTGAATAGAATTCAAACTATAAATGTGTTATTCTCCAGGTCAGGAGAAGTTCAAGGATCCAGTTTTGTCCGTGACTCGTGAATCTTATGCTATATCTGAAATAAAAAGTAAAACAACACATACAGTTAAGCCTGGAAAAACTAAGTGGATTAGTGGGCATCTTCAAAATTAAAAGGGTTTTACTGAGCTTGGGGATTCTCTACCATCTTGCTTTGAATATGTCTTCTTGTTAAGTATTTTGTTACTGCAGAAAGTTACCACCAAAATCTCTTAATGCGTATCTAAGGTAGATGCATCAGTATGCACATATTTGGGAAACTGGCTATTATTTCATGACTTCTCCTCTATGAAAGTAGATTAGAGTGATTGTTTACTTAATGTATAAACTGAAAGAGTGAAATATGTTTGTGTTGTAAAAGTGTCAAACCTTTAAGAGTTACATATTTGTGGAGTATGAGTCTAAGGAAACCACTGGAATCAATCTTTTCTTAAGGGTTTTTGCTGAATGTAGCAGTACCCAGGAAAAAAAAAGTGACTTTTTTTAAACAATTGTCTTGCAGTTTGAATAAAGATGTTCCCATCTTCGTATGTACCATGGCCTTTCCTACTATCCCTTGTCCACTACATGTCTTTGAACCTCGTTATCGCCTAATGATAAGAAGATGCATGGAAACTGGTACCAAGCAGTTTGGCATGTGCTTAGCTGATGAATTAAAAGGGTAAGGAGATGAGCTGAGAATGTCCTGTTGTTGTAGAGGCTGTTGTGAAGATAAAGGAATACTACAGCAAAGTATACTTGTCTCCCCAAGCCGCTGTGGTTCCTTCCAGTCCTGTGTGAACCAATACTAGAGTTGCTTACTACTTAGTTCTCTACTTTAAACATTTCTTTTGATACAAAGATGTAATTTTCTTGCTCTCCTGTTGGATGAATAGCAAGAATGCAACTCATCCTGCTACTGCAGACTCCAAAAATAGCACTTAATTGGCTGTGTGGTTGGAAAGCTTGCTGGCCTGTTTGTTCAAGTGAAAGCTGACTGTTTGGATAAGGGTTTGCCTCTGTCTACTCAGTTAAAAACCAAACCAAAAAACAAACCAAAAATAAGGTAAAAGATCCAGACCTCCCATAGGTTTCCTGCGTGAGTGGTGTGATTTTAATGAGACGAAGTATACCCTTGGCTGAGAAGTCTGTTTTGCTGCTGTATGTTGAATTTTGTTGTTTGTCTTTACCACTGTCGCAGTGTTGAAATTATCTGCTGTGAGTTACATTGTCTTACTATATGATTTTACCTTTAGTTCATTTTTGTGAATTCTGACACTGATGTGTTTCCAGCTCCCTGTGTAGAGACTGACTAGATGACCATTAAAGGTTCCTTGACACAAAACTATTCTATGATTTCATGAAAACCTTTAAGTACTTCACAAATAATAGGTTTTGGGGTGAAGACTATGCTTGTGGGAGAAATGATCTTGAGAGGTCTGCCTTATGAAATGTAATAGTTGCTGACTTCAGAAGATAAATTGGGATTAAGCAGGCTGTAGGATGGATGATGGGCATGGGAATTTTTAAGAACACATCAGATGGGCATCCTCAGGAGCAGCATTTTTATGTGATCATCACTGGAGCTGAGAGGAGGGCAGTCAGTCTGAGGCTTGGCAGCCTTTCCTTGTCCACTTCATGTTTGCGGGAGAGGGAATTTTTTATTTTTCTCCTGGAACCGGGCAGTAAGGTGGCTGTAAGAATACAGGAGATGCTACGACTTCCAGTCAGCTGTGCCTGTGCTGCAGTGGTATTTGACGTGCTATCAGTGCCGCACTCAGTGGACTTCAGGTGGCTCCAATAACAGCTGTTACTCCACAGTCCCTTTCAGGCTTGTTACCAGTTTTCTGGAAGCAAATACTTGTGTGAGTGAGGACAGAATGACACTAGGACATCAGTGGTAACACTCTTTATATCATTGAAGGCTTGTGGAAGAGCTAGGCTTACTTATAGTCAGGTACAATACAGAGGGCCAAGGGGTTACAATCTCCAGAACACAATAATTGGTTTGTTAGATAATGTCATGAAAGGTATTTAAAAATGCATCCAGTGTGGTTAGATTTCTATGTCCTGTCTGTTCTAAGTTACTAAAATAATTAATCTTTTTGAGCACAATAGCTTAAATCAAACACTGAAGCACAGGAAACCTTCGTCTTTGGACACCTGGCAGGCTGTTGCAGCTTCTTAGAGAAGTAAAGAAGTTCCTTTGTTTATTTAAAATTGTGAAATCATCTAGGGAATACAAGTGGGGAAGCTTGTTTTGTCTCATTTACTAAGACATGGATACATACTTCCCTTGAAAAACACAGTGTCAAAACATGTTTGGTTCATTACCTTTCTCTGTTTTATTTCTCCATTTTAAGTGAAACCTGGGAGAAGAATTGAAACTTTTAATGTATCAGTACATTTTATACCCGTCTCCAGGTGCTTTCTTATCTCATTAAGTTCACATTTTAGTCAGAATTAACTTATCAAAGAATAACAACCAAAAAATCTAAATCCAGTATGAATGTTACTAAAATCCTTAATTAAAAACAATTGTGTAGCTGTTTAAATAAGTGTTTAGTGTGATATTGTTGTAATAAACTGATGAACTTGCCTTATTTTTAATGAGTCCTACTGGTGGAGCATCAGGGCTTAGCTGTGTGCAGCTGTATTTTTCTTGCTCTTCCTCATTTTTTCCTGTACAGTGGCTTGGAGAAAGCAGCTGTTCATAGTGGTGAGCTTCCCCTCCACCCCTCAGAAACCCATGATTTCTGGTAGAGTAGAAACAGGACTCATTTCTACTTCACTCCGTTGTAAGAAATGACCAAGCCCTGGTAAAAGAAACATTTCCCTGATAAAGAATTTATCAAACCCTACAGAGAATTGGTATCTTGGAGTGAGACTACATACATATAGTGCTTTCTCCTGCTTAGCAGTAGGCTGAGGTGTAGAGCTGCAAATACATTGTGGTGAAGAGGCATTATGCAATCGGCCTCTCCAGTGAAATCACTGCAGCACAAACTTGTCGAGTAAGCAAGCTTGATAAAATAAAACTTTATTGCAGGCTTGTTTCCGGGTGTGATTAAAACCTGTGCCTACTTTAAATATAATGGATATAAATTTGCTTTTGTAAAGGAAGTATTTGGAGTTTGTTTTGATGTTTTCTTTTTTAGAGGAAACAAAGGCAAGAAAAATCTTGCTCTATAGAAGTGTTTTTCTTCTAAAGCTTGTAATCCTCTGCTTAGATTTTGGAGTAGGGGGATGGCCCTTACAGCCATACATTTGTTCCTCAGTTTCTGGACTTCCTTAGGGTATCTTTTCCCATCTTGTTTTATTTGCAAACCAGGTGAATTACCCACCGGCAGCTGGCAGCATGAAGTTTGCTTTAGTTTCCTGTCTCTTTCCAACCCTCCTGCCCCACAAATATGCCCTGAAAATGCTGCTCTCCAGGTCCTCTGAGGGAAGGCAGAAAGGGTGGGGGTTGTGTGGCTTATGTGAATAAGCAGAAATGTAAATGTCACCAAAGCAGGATCCTCTTTCAGATAAGAAGTGGTGAATTAGGCCCAGTATTTGTCCTGATGTCTATAAACACTTGTTGATGACTTCCACTTTTATGCCCTTCTGTCATTTCAGATTTGCAGATCATGGCTGTATATTAGAGATCAGGGACGTAAAGTTTTTTCCTGATGGACGCTCAGTTGTTGATACAGTTGGTGTCCGTCGTTTTAGGGTCTTAAGCCATGGCCAGCGAGATGGATATAACACAGCAAACATCGAGTATCTTGAAGATAAAAAGGTGATCTATGGTGCAAAGTTATTCATACCCATGTATTGCTGGATTCACTTAAATAGCCTTGTTGCATTTCAAGCTAGCTATGCATTATTTTTAAACCAATATCATTACAAATACACTAAAGGTCTATTTTAAAAACCATGGAACAAACTGTCTCTTCTTTCCCTTCCTTCCTTTCTGCCCTTATAATTATCTCCGCTTAAAGTGTTACACTCCTTTCATGGATCTCAAAGTAGCTTCCAAGATGCTGAGGTCTGTCATAATGTGTAGGTGAGGTCAGAGTAACATTTTAAAACTTAGAGTATTTAAAGCCTTCTGAAAGCACATGGTGCTGTTGGTAGAGAACTGACTGTTCTCTTGCACTGAGCAGTTAGTTGGCACATTTCATATGTCCTCCAGGCTTTCATTTACAGAACTGGTCCTCAAATAAATGTAAGGGACTACTCTTAAAATGGGTTCTTAGTGACATGTAGTTAACCATGACCTGTACAAACATTTGTCAGAGCTGACTGAAAGCAGAGAAATGCTAAAAGGGGACTAGGTTTTAAACAAATGTTCTCTTAGAAAAGCTGCATCATGCTTTGATGCTTATGATGGGTGTTGGCCAAAGGATGAATTTTTGGCCTTGCTGAATAATGACTTCTGGATCATCTTCAAACCATATCTATAAAATCCTGTTAGCTCTTAACATTGAGCTTACTAGTAATCTCATGCCAGGTGATGAAGTCTGTTTGGTCACACACCTCTAACTCATTCTCATAGTTGAAGTGAAAGTCTGTAGAGTCTTACTAGGGCTTTTGTAAGCTGTGCAGGATGATGCAGTTGTTTGCCAGGGCACAAAAGGTAGATCTTGTGGAGATTGTTCTACCTGTGAAAAGCTGGAGTAGGCAGTCTGCTCAGACCAAGGGGTATGCCGTGTTTAAATTGCCAGAGAAGAGTGATGGAACACAGGTATCAAAGCACTGGTTGTAGATGTTGCCAGACACACACCTCTTCCTCATTAGAGTGAGATTTACCTTGTCTCACATGAGAGGCTGGTGTCCGTGTTCAGCACCCTACATGCATGTTACATCAGATGGTGAGAAATCTCAGTCCGAAGGTGCCTGTTTTATCTGCTCTTAGATACCTACCCTGAGATTAATTGCCCTCTAGAGCTGTTTCTCATCAGCTGTGAAAGGCATCCAGAGTGACTACATCAGATGTGCATCTGAGCAGTGTAGGTAAAATCACATCATTAATGTGTATGTGTTAAAGTGGAGGGAAAAACCAAACAACCCCAAACAAAAACAAACCAAAAATCAAAACCCAAGAAACCCCCCACCAATCACCAATTTGTAGTGGGTTTTGCCTGTGCTTTTTTTTTTTTTCCTCCCTAACAGCTAATAGTTAGGCCAGTGCAACTAAAACACTGCTTCAATGAGGGTGTTTCTTCATGGCCATTTCTGATATTGGGAAAGCATCCACTTTCCCTGCTTCCTGCCTGCTCAGGTGTCTGTCCTCCTCCTCCTCCTCCTTGGCTGTCTTACCATGGCCTTAACACTTTCATAAAATAATGCTGATCTCTTAACTGCCAGACCCCTGTCTTTGTGCCGAGTGGCGGTAGTGTTTGTTTTGTTCTGCCCAACGATATATCACTGTTAGAGATTATTCTGTGACAGGGGCTTGCGGTTGTGGGTTTGAGATGATTAATGTGATGTCCCAGGATTAGTGTGCCAAACTTCTGTTGTGGTAATATTTAGGAATGGATATTATTGCGGCAGTTACTGCTCCAAGAAACGTCACTTCAGAACACCTAGGGGAGGGTAAAAATTCAGCATCACAGGTTTGAAATCTGAGACTTAGGTACAGTTGGTTTAGATAAAGACATTTAAGCAGCTGTAGTCACTGCATTATTTTGCTTCATTTGCGTCTGGGGAAGCATATGGAGTCCACAATATCACAAAACCTGTTTTGTTCCATCTCCCTCTTAACAATAAGGTTGAAGGACCAGAATATGAAGAACTTGTCCGTCTTCATGATTCAGTTTATGATCAAGCTGTTGCCTGGTTTACTTCTCTTAAAGACAATATGAAAGTGCAAATTCTCAATCATTTTGGGTCCATGCCAGGAAAAGAACCAGAGCCACAGGTAATAAATCCTTCCTACTTACACAGCATTATTATATACCGAATTTCTCCATCAGACTGTTTCCTGACATTGTTGCTGTGGTTTTGCGCATTCTAAACTCTTACGCAGTTTTGGTCTGTTGGCATGACTGAAGAGATAAATCTTAATGGTGTATACAGACAAAGGGAACACCTGCCTTTAATGTTTAGTTGTTGCTTGAACTGTGTCATAGTGACTTTCTTAGCAAATAGAACTTGGGAAGGAAGGGGATGTTCTTCATTGGGCAGTGCTGGTGAATACATAATTGCGTGTCTTTCCATTCTTTTGCAGAGCAACCCCAGTGGTCCTGCCTGGTACTGGTGGCTCTTGGCAGTGTTGCCTCTGGAAAACAGAGCTCAGCTGGCTATATTGGCCATGACCTCACTTAAAGATCGTCTCATTGCCATCAGACGCGTATTGATATTTGTGACTCGCAAAAGACCCAGATAGCATGTACTTCAGTTGTGAGTGGGCACCGAGAAAACATCTCATGACAGGTTGTTCTGGGGGAGGGCAAAGGGGAAGGGGTTGTTTTTGTATTCTTAAAGATTCCTTTGAAAAGGAACAGCCCATTCTGACTGTGTCCTGCATCCATCGATTGCATCAGTTTATCCTGAGTATTCACCAACCCTTGTATACTCTCCAGTTGTCCTGATGAAAACTGAGCCTCTGCAGAGCTGTGCTACATTTAGAATGTAGCTGATGGATGTGGATAATTGCTTCAAAGTGCTGCGATAGAGTTGATGTTTCTAACCTGCAAGAGAATTAAGTATTAGAGTAGCGCCATTGGCCTGCATGTGATTTGGATTTTCACTTGGATAGGAAAAGGAAACTGGACAATGGATTGAAGAGGTGTTTCCTAGACTTTCTTAAAGGTAGTGAACAGAAGAGGAGTTACGCTGCCTGGCAGAAGTATGCATGAAGATTATAACTGACAGTACTCTCTGTTAGTGAATTGGAAGGCACTCTGTCATACACCCACATCCCTCTCTCTCGCTTCAGCAAATAGCAATCTGAGGAAAAAACAAGTTAAGTATTTGTGGTCAAGGCATCTGAAGATGTTTATCTGAAAGAATAATAGCTACTGAGTAAGTACACTATTTAGTAGCCTTAGGTAATCCCTCTTTTGTGATTTGTGTTGTAGCAGAATGAGTATATACAAAATACTTAGAAATACATACTTTGGTTTCTTTGAAAAGAAAAACCAAAGTGATCCTAGCCGAATTTACCACTAAATTCAGAAGCCGCTCCCTAAAGTATGATAAACACTGCTGTGAAATAATGATTTCACCCCAAGTATGAGGGAGGCATGCTGCATTTTACTCTGAACACCTGCTCTGTGAGTGGGACCAGCGAGCGTGAAGGGTGGGGAGGTTTCCATCTCCCTCCTTCCTGCAGTGTCATGCTGACCTGTCATTACATTGAGGTGATCTCTACTGAACATGTTTCAAACCGAAAGTATTGTAGTTTAGTACCAGTTGCTGTATGTGATGGAAATCAGTCCACGGTAACAACGTGAAAGGAGTCACAAACCGAACCTGTAAAGGCAAGTCTCAATGCAAGCTTAAGTCAGGTGTTAACCTTCATTTGTCTCTTTGATTATTTTTTTTTTCTGTATTGTTTTGTTAATATCTAACTTTGATAGCTATTGAAGTGATTGCTCATCAGTCAAATGATCAACATTTGCTCAACTGCCAATGAAATAACTCAGTGTTACCAATTCAGTTGGCACAGTTTCCTATAACTAGAACTGATATTACCAACAGGGAAGAAAAATTGACTTGAATCTCCATGTGCTGCAAGCATAGCAAGACCAATGTAAAGACTTGTTCATGTGCAGAAGTCTGGTAAGAAGAAATGGCTGCTTACCTAAATGGTCAAAGTGCCTGGTTTCTTTTTTAGTTCTTTTGTCCTTATTTATCAATGAAGAGGTATTTAAACTTTTTTTTTTCCACTTTGCACATGAATTCTGGAAGATGACTGCATTAAAATGCAGTGATTGAGATATATTACCTGCTCTCTTTGGGTGTTGTAGTTATAACCTGTGTGGTCTGGGAAACAAAAATTCAGTTTTTTTTCCTTTCAGCAATGGCTACCACAAATGGTTTCTGTAACATACCCTGAATGTACTGTAACTGCCTCTACCTTGAACACGCCTTTTCTATTTAAGTAGTTTGTAAGTATATTCTCTGAATTGTGAAGTGTGTGATGTACAGCCAATGATGTCATAACCTCTACAGTAGCCTTCTGCAAGTTCTGCCACTACCACCAAGATACTCAGAATTCAAGTTCAATGCATTTCCTCTAGGATTTGAAGATGATGAAGAGGAATTCACTGAAGTATGAAAGAATTATTGTATACGTGGGGGGAGGAAATGTCAGAATTCAGTAGGTCTTCAGCCCACTGTCAGCTGAGCTACTGAAGGGTGATTTCACAAAATAATTCTTGGACCAGAAGATGGACTGTATTTGATCTCACAATCCTTTCTGTTCAGCTTCCTATTCTTCCCATTCCTTTCCATTCTGTGTATTTCTTTGAGACTCACTCATCTTGCTTGTTTGTGTGTCTGGCCTAGTTTTGCATATTACTAGTTTAGCTGGAAGAGGATGCTGATGGTATTTGTATATTGCTGGTCCCTGATCTTATATGTGCTTAATTTTACAGATAGGAGTGCATTTAAGAAAAAAATATCAAGGTGCTAGTGTCTTGGCTTTGCCTCAGTAAATGTTAATGTTAATATTCTTCTTTGCAAAAGTGATTTGTTCAAGATACCTACTTTTGAGGTACTTCTGAGAGAAACCCCTAAGGAACAAGAGAGGTTGTTTACTGCTGTTCTGTAATGTGTAAAGACATTCTACATAGGAGGTGACATTACTGTGTTCATGAAGACCTGCATAGTTAATGGAATGATTGTTATTGAGAAGAAAGCTGAACTGTAGAGGGATTTTTTTTTAGTCAAGGTTTAAAGCGGTTTGTGAACATTTCAGTAACTGATGTTTTGGATAAATGGTGATAACAAGGGAATTGTCTGTGTAAGGATGCAAATAATTGTAGTAGCAGCCCAAAGCTTGACATTTCCTCCAAAACATTGAATGCTGATCAAATAGCAAAGCTTTAATAAAAAAATAAAATCACCACTGCCCTGTGGTACTTGCTTTCTAAGGGAAAGTACCAGTTTCATTTTTACCAAATCACCTCTGCCATATAATCTCTACAGCATCCACTAGTACCTCATGGGGAAAGCTAGCTGTCTTCTTGCTCTCTAGAGGAAATGTTCATGTTACAGCCAGTCTATGCTTTGGTGTAACTTGCCGCCAAGGTACATGTGGAAGCGTTGGAGCAGAGCTCCTGGAAGAGATAGACAGGATTCGTTGCCTTTCTAGCTCATTACACTTTTCTTGCTGTTCAAGCAAGGATGCTGGGATATATGATGAGTCTTTTCACTGTGGTGAATGTGGCCCTTCTTTATACATCGTAAAGAGGCCAAAAAAAAAAAAAAATCCCTCTACCTCTACGCCTGTTGTTCACCTGTAAAATTTCAAACTACAAAATTATATATATATTTTAACCTTTTTTGTCTTTCAGAAGCATACTAATTGTTTGCCACTGAGGCCTTTTATCTACTGTATTTTAATATGTTCATTTGATAGTCATCAAGATCTCTTTGTACTTCTAACCTGTAGGACTTATCATGTTTCTTACTGCTCCTTTTTCCTTGTTCTCCAGTCCACTTTTAAATTGATAGAAAGCTGTACACTCTCTATTCCTGTTACATTTTACACTAGTGGAACTGGTAATTTGGTAGCGCCTTAATTTTGCATTTGTGAAATGATTGTATCAACTCTTATCTGGGGCTTCTGACCAGATGTAAACGAGTATGTTAATGTAGATAAACTTGAAACCATTTTTTACTGTTTTAAAGCTAGAAATGAGATGGAGTGTGTACATATGTATAAATATAAATTATTAATCTGCACCTTTTTGTATCTAGTAAATACAGAAGTTCATGTTCTAACCGCATTTGGCACTTCTTGTTGCATAAACAAAGCCAAAACTTTTTTTAAAAATTGCAATGTTCATTTCATGTATATTTGCAATATTCATGGGAAATGTATTTAATTTATGTGATATTTGGAATAAACCAGGTTGAATTTATAAGAGTGTGAGTTCATGTGGAAAGCTTTATCACTCGGGAGAATTAAGAGCTAGAGCTGTGGTAAATGTGGTCTAAACAAGCAACAAGTCACTGATGTGCTGCTGTCAGATGTTTGGTTTCCCTGAGAGCAGCCCAAGGCCTGAGAATTTGCCTCATGAGGTTTTAAGAAGTAAATGGCACCCCAGAAGCAGTGGTTGGATGTTGGCGTTCATAAGTTGCATGGCAACGGTTTTAGCCCCAGTGTGGAAGAAGTGGGGGAGGCTGCAGAGGTCTTGGCACATTGTGATTTGCAGGGGACCCAGGGCAGCCTGTGGCACCGGATGTGAATGTGAGGGGTGGATTTCAAAGGGTTGGGGGTGGCGGGGAGAAGAGGAAATGACCCTTGGCAGAGGTGGGATGGGGGAGATGAGCCTTTAACTTCCTCAGGAGTGGGTTGCAACAAAGATGAGATAGGATCATAAAGGTACTCTTGTAGCTTCTTGGATTATTTTTTAGCTCTAAGACCTGACTGGCACCATAGGGTAAACTTGAAAAAATATGTGGTTACAATGAAGAACAAAAAATGATCTATTGTCTAAGCCCTGTGAAATGAAATACCTTCAGAGTGTATTTTGAAAGTCGAGGTGATATTTTATACTGAGATACTGGGCATGGCTGGCACCAGTGTAGGGGATGGTGGGACACTGGTCAGGCTGCACCACAGCAAAGCTTTGATGATCCTTACGAGTTCCTTCCAACTGAGGATACTCTGTTCTAGAATAGAGTTCTGTGAGGGCAAAACTGACCCAGATTGTGGAGAGCAAATCCCATCCTTCATTTATGTCTTGCTGCCAGCTAAGCTGCTCAGCAAAACCATTGTGAATATATTTTCTTTCTTTTGGTGTTGGATTGACTTTGGTGTTTGTGCCTATATTCACTGAATTTCTGAACAAACATCAGTTACAGAACTGCTCTTCTGGGTTACAAGTATGTGTTGGAGTATGTGTATAAATGCTGCTTCAGTTGCTTTGATACACTGGACAATAGCATTCTTGAAACATCATTCACCAAAGGAAGGAGGTGAGGAAAGACAGTTGATCGAAGTTTCCTTTTTATAACCCAGTCTCAGGACTTGAGAACAGAGGTAAATAGGAGTAAAGTAACTGCATGAAGTTAATAAATAGATTTTTTTCCTCACCCTGCATGGTCTTTGATAGTAGATCTTGAGCCTTGGAAAGGCAGCATCTCATATTGTGCCTTCTTTCCTAGGTAATGCCATTCTTGAGAGTGTAGAAGTCTTAGTGGTGTGTTGTCCTGTTTGCATCACTGCTTCATCAAAACAGGATCCAAAAATAATACTGCTTATTTCTCTCCAGCAACGCTCGTTGGAAGCTGTTGGCTGTTGAACCATAGAATAAGAATGATGAGTAACCTGGAACAGAAAATCTGATACTATCAGTCAGATGCCCTCAAGAAAAGAATCCGTGCCAGCACTTCCCTTAGTTCCCTTAGTGTAACAAATGCGCATACTACACTTGCAGTTAAACGACATGTTTTCAATGTCATCTATGTTACTTGGTAGGAACAGGTAGTTTCCAAATTGAGATAAGTATTGCTGACAGCTTGTATATCTTTGTTCTACCATATGTGGGGTTCTGCCTTGTCTGCTAAATTTGGGACTTCATGTACCCATGGAAGAAATGTCTTCACTTGTAAGTGTTGCTTACATTTTTTCGCATAAACATTTGCTGCTCTTTTTATTCAACAGCCCAACAGCCATGTTGGGGCCCTGCTGCTGGGGGGATCTGGATTTTGAACACAGGAGCTAGTCCTGGAGTCAGGCCAGTTAACCTCAATATAGATGAAGTTAGAGAGACAACTGCTGGTTCCCTTTCTCCTACCCAGTATACTCTGGCGTCAGAGCTTAAACTTCTCAGGTTACAGTCCTGTGTTTGTGCAAACCTGAGGATGGTATTTTGAGGATAGGATATGACAAATGACCAAGAGCATAATTTGTCTTTAACGACAGCAAAAGCCAAAGCAAAGCACCTTTCCATAGCCCCTTCAGTCCATCAGCCTGTTAATGTTCACCACAGCATTAAATCTCTTCCCACCCTCAGTTCAGCTCATGAAGCCCACAGGAGACCCCTCTGCTCATCATCCTGGCTCGCTCTTATGATTCTCAGCCTCTTCTCATCACAAGTTCTTGTTCTTCCTTTGCTGATCCACTGGTTTTCTTTTCAAGGGAGAAAAGAATAAAAATGTAAATAAACCAAATTCTCAGGAAGGTTTTGGTGACGGGTCACTGCAGTTGCCAGTTCTTCAGCCAAAGCTGCAGTAACTGAGCAGATTGAGGCCGCAGGACACATGTTGGAGCAGATCTAGCAGGGAAAAGTACCTTTAAAGTGAAAGGAGGAAAAGAAGGGAGGAATATATATTATGGTGTTCTCCATCATAAGAGAACTTTGAGTTCAGCCCTGCCCAGGAGCTGAACCTCATGTTTTCTGCTGGTGGCTGAGGCATCTCACAGTGCTGGCTAGTTGCCCTTGCTGGCTAACAGAAGACAAACTTGCTCAGGCTAAGTAGTCATGGTGTCGGAAAAATGCGTAAGTGCTCCATGCTGGCTTTATTTTCTTGTATCTAAAATCATTTGGCTTGGGCAGGAGGAAGATACCGATTGAATGAATGGAAGTCCAGCTAACAAAGGTGTCAGTACCAATTCTCTGTTTTGTAGTGTTCAGGTGAGGTCTGTCCCCACAGGGTTGCATCAAGATCCGAACCTGCTACCAACACATTTCTCAGCAGTTCCGGTTAAGCAACCAGTCTTGAGTCTCTTATTACAGAGAAGAGGTCCTGTATCAAGAATTTTAACCAGGCCATCAAGATGAATTTGGTTTCTGCTTTGTAAGTACGTGTCACCTGAGCCTAAGCTGCATCAGGGGCTTTGAGAAAGAGTGACTTCATTCCTGATACTTCCAGGCAGCTGCCTGGAGCTCTGCCCATACTTCCCAAAAATGTTCTGTAGCATCTAGAAAGGATACTGTTCTCTACAGGCACATCAACACATGCGTCTTCATGTGGAGCACTCTCAGATCAACTTCATTTTAAGTAAACTTGTGAGGTCTTACATGGGTGTAAGACCCAAGGGAGGTAGACCCAAAACTTAAGTGTCAGTGGAGACCAAGGTTCAAATAGATCTATTCAAAGAAAATATAAGTTACTTATCCAGAACCAGGTACCACGGAGTATGTTTGTCATGCTGTAGCGGTTTGACCCTGGCTGGATGCCAGGGGCCCACTAAAGCCACTCTCCCACTCCCCCCTGTAAATTAACAGGAGAGAGAGGGGGGAAAAACCTGAAGAGGTTTCTGTGGCAGAGATAAGGACAATTAGAAATCTCTTACTGTCACAGGCAAAACAAACTCCAAAGTGGGGATATAAAGAATTTATTGCTAAGAGGATCACACCTTAAAAGTGAGAAGTATTATGTATAATCTTTAGGCCACCATTGCTCTCCACCCATTCATCTCTTACAACAGATACCACATTCCCCCTTTCTTCCAGTGGGAGGGGTGACAGGAGTAGGGGAAAACCAGGCAGTCAATGTTTCTCTCCTGCTGCTCAGGGGAGGAGGCCGTTCCCCTGCATTTCATGGGGTCCCTCCCACAAGAGAAAGTCCTTCAAGATCCTCTCCACTATGGGTCCATTCCCCACAGGCAGCAGTTCTTCAAAACACTGATGCCCATCCCTTGGGTCACTCCACAGGGTGCAGTCCTTCAGCACTGGGTGCTCCAGCATGGGTCCCATCCCAAGGCACAGATCCTACCAGGTAGAGTTCTGCTGCAGCATGGACTCTCCTCTCCACAGACCACAGGTCTCTACCAGGACTCTGCTCTGATGTGTCCTCCCTCCAGCATCCACCTGCTCCAGTGTGTGCCCCTCCACGGTCCTCAGGTGGATTTCTACATCCCTGTGACCATTCCATGGGCTGCAGGAGTACAGCCTGCTTCACCATGGCCATCACCACGGCGTGCAGGGAGATGCCTGGAACACCTCCCCCTCCTTCAGCCCTGGCCTTGGTGCCTACATTTGCTGTTACATCTTCTCACTGCTCTCCTCTGGCAGCCCTGATTATCTTCCTCTTGCTAACACTTTTTTTTCCTTCTTAAATATGTTATCTCAGAGGCATCTCTATCACTCCTGATTAGCCTGGCCTTGGCGAGGACCCGGCTGGCATTGGCTCTGCCAGCTATGAGGGAGGCTTCCAGGAATTTCTCAAAATAGGCCCCCCATAGCCCCCCTGCTACCAGAAACCTAGCCACAGAAAAACCCAATACATACTTGCATTGCCGTCTGAAGCCTCCTTTCCTTTGTCCTGGTTCTTTCTTTCCTTGTTTTCTGCTGCAAGTGGAGTGCAGGAGGGCATGGGAGGGAACATAAGAAGCTCATGCACTGTGCTCTGGTGAGACCAGAGAAATTCCAGATGAATCCATCCTGGTTTGCTTAAGGTACAGCATTCCCAAATCTTAAGTACTTATATGCGTAGAAAAACTTTAGAAGCTAGGAAGTTACTTGAGAGTAAGTATTTATTCTCTCATGTTCACTGTGTTACGAATCAGCTCTCTGTCCCCTCTGCCCCTACACCAGGTGTACTTAGCTCAGGATTAAGCTCATGTGAATCCAGGCAGAGTAAAATCCTCCATAAGAATTGGATGATGTTCCAAGTAGCCTAATGTCCCTTCTCAATGCTGGATAGTGCCAGACACTTGAAAATACAAGAAATTCTAGAATGGGAAAAATGAAAAGAATCTGACAAGATGTTTCTCCCAAATGCTTCAGGTTGAGTCTTCTGTATGCCCTGGAAAACTTTTTCTTTTCCTCTTCCAAATTTGTATATAGAATTTCTGGGATACTCTGATCTTGAGCAAGTAATGTGATATATTCATGGCATTCATGAAAATCAATCCTTCCTTCTTTAATCCTATAATATTGTGACCTCAATACCACAGGGTACCAGTACACTCCTCAAATTAATTGTGCACAAAGATCTTTCCATTTTTCCTCATTTTTCTTTTTATATTGTTTCATCCAGTCTCAGACCTTACATTATTTCTGGCATGTTTTCTCTTGATGGAGAGGCCCAAATCCATCACGCTTTCCTAAATAAAGTAATTGTAAAAAAAATGTGCCTCCCACTCTTCATGCACTTGAATGTTTTGTTTGCTGTGTAGATGGTTACAGGCTTGTACAGACTGTGTGTCTGAATTGCAGGCTTCTCATTTCACAGAGGTGCTTCATTACCAGATGGTGCTTTTAAGCAAGTAATTTTCATGTTTACTTAGCAGCAATTGACTCTGCTATAAGTGCCAACCTTGGCCAGAGCTTTTCAAATACGTATTGTCAGTATGTGCTAATTCTACAGTGTAAAGGCTTCTTCATTTTATCTTTGTGAGTAATAACAGGTAATTCCTCTTGAAGAATGTGTGTGAAAACATCGGTAAGAGGCAATGTTCTTCCAATTGTAAGGCAGCCTTGGGTCTACATCTGTTATCTGTTCCCCTTGAGACAGACAGCTGCTGATGGCAGCTTTCCTTTCGCTCAGCACTCTGTTCCTTCTGTGCCTAGTGCTGGAAAATCTCTTGGCATGGAGGAGTTAAATGTTTCTATGCTCTTGTTTGAGTCATCTGTCCCCGAATGGGGAGTGGGCTTGCTTGCAAGCACGTATTGGTTTGGAGCTGGTCCTGGAACCGGAGTGCACGCTTCACATCTGACATGCAACCACTTGGGCAGAAACCAAGAAACAGCCACTGCAAATCAAAACACATCGAGAGCAGAAGGGAAGCACTGGAATGGGAGAGGATTAGCCAGCAACGCTGTTGCTTTGCCTCCATTCATTCAAGGTGGAAGAAGGAATACAGGGAAACTAGGGATATTTTTGGCTCTGCCTCTGTTTTGCATGAGATTGTTTTCTGGCACAGACACTGCTTGGCATGGAGCAGCTGTGTGTGTCCAGTGTTAAATCCTCGTTCCCACCCAAAATGTGCAACTTCACAAAAACTGCCAGTTGGGAATGGTTCCTTCATTGTGCAAATTTGAAGATGTGCAAAGGAAGCAGGTGTAACATTATCTGTCAGGAGCCTAAAGCTTCCCTCAGCTCTTCCTAATTGCTTGGCTTGATGATTGTTTTTTTAGGTAATGAAAAGTTTCACGATGAGGGGCCCTGGGTGTGTGGGGGATGAGCACATCCAGGGGTGGGACCATGAGGGGAGCAGTTTGGCGTCATCTGGCTTTGGATATGACACTGGTGACTAGGATAGGGAATCCTAGCAGGCATCTCCTAGACAAGCACATATGAAAGGCTTTAGAGTGCTCTGACTTGATTTCCATTACTGGAATATAAGGTCTTGATCTGCTAGGTGTTTGGGAAGGGAAAGGAGCAAAGGATTGAAGAAGTGATAAATTTGGAAGAAATCACAGGAAAGTGTCCTAAAATATTTGCTGCTTTGTCATATCTCCCACTGAAGGAGGACAGCATATGATCCCAGGCTCTTGCAAACAGGGCTGATGGTGGCCAAAGAGCCCAGAGTACACTACACCATAAAGAAGCATAAGGCCACTGGTCTGGACTGGAATAAGAGTCTCTCCAGCTCAGTGCCCTGTTCTCAGCAGTAGCCAAAACCCCAGAGGAGTACAGGATAATACTAATATTTCATCTCTCAGCCTCCAGCACTGAAGAGACATCCTAAGCCAGATGTGATGTCTGTATGTTCCAGAGCCCTCAATACATCTCACTTCCATATTTTTTCTGACACCTTTTTGAACCTACAGATTTGTTTGGCGAGAATGTCCACAGGCTGGCTGGAGGGTGTGTAAAGGACTACTTTTCGTTTTGTACTAGGATCTGACCAGTTTCTCCCTAGCCTTTGTATTGAAAGAAACAACAGGTGCCAGTAGGAGGCACCAAGAGCTGAACAAGGGAAGGAATTCTTCCTTGAAGCCCACAATCTATCTTTGTTTTTTCCACTTTTGTTGCACGGCTAGAGCTGGCATAGACCTTTGTGAGACCAGAGTCTAGGCTCAGTCTCTCGCTTAGATCCCTTCTGCAATTCCTCATGATCAGGTTTCACCCATATAACCCTAAATGACTCGGCATTATCAAAAGAAAAGAGGCATCTCCATGCACAAGATCTGTGGTGGGCTCATGGAGGTCCAAGGGAGCCAAGCAGCCAGGCAACCCCAAAGGCAGCTGAATTGATAGTCTTTGCCACAATGAGTTAGAGATGTTTCTGCTGGCAGCAGAGTTTGCGTGATGTGATAGAAGCATATTTTTAGCCTTTTTTTTTTTCCTATTCAGCAGGCAATTTTTGCCATTTGCTCTGCCCACAGCTTTAGAAAGCCAAACAGCAACACAAACACATGGTAGAAAGTAATCAGCCTGCAGCATCACATGAAGTAGAAGATGTTTCTGCTATGTGTGAGGAAATTGACCACAAAATACAGATGCTATTCAGCCTAAACCCATGCATCTCAGCTGCTTCAATTTGCCATTGAAAAATGGAAGCTGAGAGGTCACCTCTGAGCTTTAGAAGCATCAACTGACAGCAGACCATGCTAGTGTTATCATTAGGCACTATGGGAATACTCGGCTGTTACTTAGTATTTGGAATTGTCAGAGATGCTCTCAGCATCTGTGTTCTGTGCAGCCTGGCTTTGTTCTGGTCCAGAGCTGGGCCCATCTTGCCTGCCAGCTTCTTCAACTCTTACTCTAGATCCCTATTTCTGTCAGCAGTTGCATCCTGATGTTTTTCTTCCCGTCTTTCCCTGCCTATCCAAAGCATGTCAGTGAGAGGCCTATTTACAAGACAAGGAAAAGATAATTGATTCTGGAGACTTCCCGGTGTTCTTTACCTGGTACGTATTAGTAGTACTGATTCTGCTGTAAGCTGGATGCAGTCACAGCTGGTGCAGGAGGGCTGGCAGGGGAGACCTCTGTGATCACACACTCCCAAAGAGACCATGAGTCTTGTAGCTGAAGCTAGTCCCCACATTCTTAAAGTATAGCCGTTCCTTTGAAGATGAGATGAAAACCTCAGCAGAACAAGGTCTAGTCAAAGTATTCTTCATTAGCTTGACTAACCTGATCTCCTTCTATGACAAAGTGATACCCTTAGTGGTGAGGGAAAGGCTATGGATTTTAGTAAAACCTTAACACTGTTTCCCAAAGCATTCTACTGGACTAACTGGCTGTTCATGGGTAAGAAAGGCATACTCTTCACTGGACAAAAACTGGCTGGCTGGCTGAGCCCAGGGAGTGGTAGTGGATGGTGTTGCACCCAGTTAGCAGCTGGTCACTAGTGGCATTCCCCAGGTCTCAATTTTGGGGCCAGTTCTGTTTTATATCTTTATAATTTATCTGGACAAGGGGATCAAGTGCATCCTCAGTAAGGTCGAAGACAACGTAAGTTGTGTGGGAATGTTGATCTGCTGGAGGGCAGGAAGGCTCTTCAGAGAGCTCTGGACAGACTGGATCAATGGGCTGAGGCCAATTGTGTGGGGTTCAACAAGTTCAGGTGTTGGGTCATGCACTTGGGTCACAATAACCCAATGCAGCGCTACAGGCTGGGGATAGAGTGGCTGAAAAGCTGCCCAGAGGAAAAGGACCTGGGGGTGCTGGTGGACAGCAGCTGAACATCAGCCAGCAGTGTGGCCAAGAAGGCTAATGTTATCCTGGCCCGTATCATCAATAGTGTGACCACCAGGACCAGGGCAGTGATAGCCCCCCTGTAACCAGCACTGGTGAGGCCACACTTCAAGTCCTGTGTTCAGTTCTGGGCCTCTGACTATAGGAAAGACATGGAGGTGCTGGAGTGTGTCCAGAGAAGGGCAACAAAGCTGATGAAATGTCTGGAGCACAATTCTTACGAGGAGAGGCTGAGGGAGCTGGGGCTGTCTAGCCTGGAGATAAGGAGGCTCAGGGGGACCTTCTCGCTCTCTACAACTTCCTGAAAGGAAATAGTGGCAAAATGGCAGTCATGCTCTTCTCACAAGTAATAAGCAATAGGATGAGAAAAAACAGCATCAGTTTACATCAAGGGAGGATTTTGTTGTATATTAGGAAAAAATTTATTCACTGAAAGAATTGTCTAGCATTAAAACAGACTGCCTAGGAAAGTGATAGAGTCAATATTCCTAGAGGTACCGACCTGCAAAATAGTGCTTCAAGACAAGTTTTAGTGATGGAATTGGGAGTGTTGGGATAATGGTTGTACATGCTGACCTTTTCCAACCTAAATACTGCTATTATTCTATAATTTATCAAAACATTTTCCTTCTGAAATCTTCCAAGTCTAGCAGAGCTCTGTGGAGTTTCCCTGGTCTTCTTTTCCTACTCCTTTTCTCTCTTTCTCTTCCCTGTACTGGGATACAAAGGAGCTTGAGGGTAAGGAGAGGAGCAGGGGCAGTCAGAAAAGAAGCCAGAAGTTGGGTGATTTTGCCAAGCTATCTCATTGGTATCCCAGCCTGCCTGACTCACTGCATTTCTCACTCACTTCATCCTCTCCTGAAGAAAACAGGAGGTTGAGGAACTGTGTGTAGCTGTTGTGGTGTGCTGATTTTTGCTGGCATAGAGTTAATTTTCTTTACAGTAGCTAGTATGTGGCTGCGTTTTGGATTTGTGCAGGAAACAGTGATGATAACACAGGGATGCTTTAGAGAATGCTGAGTAGTGCTTAGTCAGAGTCAAGGCCTTTTCTGCCCCTTGCCACACCCCACCCACAAGCAGGATGGGAGAGGAATAGGGATGGGACACAGCCAGGACAACTGACCCCAACTGACTGCAGGGATATCCCAATGCCATATGATGTCATGCTCACCATATAAAGCTGGAGGAAGAAGGAGAATGGGTGAGATGTTCAGAGTGTTGGTGTTTTCCTTCCTAAGTCATCCTTATGCCTGCTGGAACCTGGCTTTCCTAGAGGTGACTGAACACCTGCCTGTCCATGGGAAGTGGTGAATGGATTCCTTGTGTTGCTTTGCTGGCATGTGTGGCTTTTGCTTTACCTAAGAAACAATCTTTATCTGAACCCACAAGTTTTCTCACTTTTACCTCCCCACCGCAATTCTCACCTCCATCTCACTGGGGACAGGGCAGTGAGAGGCTTTGCAGTGCTTAGTTATCAGCTGGGGGTTGAACCATGACATACAGCCAACACATGAGACCTTTACTTTGGTTACCACTGGTTACCCAGCTCCCCTTGTTGCATAACAGTAGGAGCACCAGGTGACTTGTCACCCTATCTTCTCTCACCTCTGATAAGCTCTTGGCTTCTGCAAAAAGGCCCAGGCAAAAAGGGAGCTGCCTGTGCTGCACTGAGCCAACCAAAGGGCTTCACCCTGACCCTACCCTGAAACACTCCCAGACACCGGGGAGAAGGGGCCTACAGCAATCCTCCGCACTGCTGTGTCCCACCGACTGTATTCCTGTCAGTAACTTTATGCCTTCAAGGGCTGTACAGATGTGAGTTGTTTTCTGAGGCACAGTTGTGCAGACAGTTATTGCTTGTATGTTCTACTTTCCTCCAGGAGTTTTAGTATAATATGTATTTGTACCTTGGGAAAAATCATCTCTTCTTGGATGCAGGAGTCTCCTGCAAATTCCCAGAAGACGCTTAGGAAGAGCCCTGCAAATCTGACTGCATCAACACACCATGCTTAGCAGCCAACAGAGAAGCTCAGTACCTGATTACTTCTGGAAAGAGACATTAAGGCTCCTTGTAATGCTTCATTTGTCTCACTAGATTTTTAGATAGGAAATCCTGCATGAGTGCAAGGCTGTGCCTCAGCTTTCAGCCACACCAGAAAGCACCCAGTGCCAGATGACTGAAACCAGCTTCCTCTCCCTACAACTACTGAGAGGTAAATACATTAACCTGCCCCTGCAGACTGCTGGGACTGAACCATGACAACCACTGACAGAGGCAGTGTTATGTTGCAATTGCTAATTATTGTTGTGGTTAAAATATATCCAGAGCATGTAAAACATGAAATAATCCCTCCCATCTTTCTGAAGTGTTGCTGCCAGCAGTGAAAACAACAGTGGAACTCTGTAAGGCCTCATGGCTAGAGGGACATTTCTTCCCACCACAAAATTTTAAGCTGCAAGATTTCTCAGTGATAGAGAAGTCTCTGTTCTAGTAGCTTTGATGAAAATTGGTGGCCAAGCAGAGAAGAGTGACATTAATTCCAATTAATGTTCTTGCTAAGGAAAAATCTGCATTCTTAGAGGCTATTGATCAAGCAGGAGAAACAAATATTGAGACCTTGGAACTACTTGTTTTTATTATTAGGTCTTCTGTGTTATTTCTTTCCCTCAGAGCATGACTAATCCCTACAGTACACTGCTGCTCTGACCCAGTGTGACCACAGCAGTATTCAACACTGCTTGTGTCTTTGTAGGCTTACAAGCAGGAGCCTGGTGATCCTGCCACGGTATCCTTCCTGTCACCTTGCCCAGACTATCTCAGTTTTCCCCTTACCCTTTTACTGAGCTATGAGACACCACAATTCTCCTGTGACAAATGAGTATCAGCCACCTGGGTGTGCAGCAACCTGATGTTGGCCCCGCACTAGTAGAGTAGTTTAGCCCAGGAATCACGAGGATGCTGTGCCTCAGCCTCTTTTCTCAAGGAGAACTTCATATCCCGGACCTTGGCCAGGAGGACACTTACAGTACTGTACATGACCATGCATTTGGTCAATACTTGGAAGAAAGGTAATTAAACATCTGAAAGCCAGAGATTGGGATTAATGACAAGAGGGCTCAATCAAAAGCTACAGGGATGGTGACACTGCCTGTGCTAAATGCAGATCCCCTGGCTGCACTGCTGCTCTTTCTGAAACTTGAGAGAGATTTTGAGACCTATGGAAATTCTGAAATCATATTAAGTGATGAATATTAAGCAGTAATTACAGAAAAAGAAAAACAAGCAAAATGAACAGCGTATTTTTTTCCTTTCCTCCCCCACGTGAAACGGTAATGGAATATGGTTTCCTATTGTAGTGTAACAGTTTAAGTACTGTGTGTCCCAGTTTCACAGTACTCAGTATGATGTGTACAAAAAATAATATGAGTATGTTGTGGTTAGGCTGTTTATCATCCGTCTGCTTTACTGAATATATATTTCCATGCATGTGATATTTTCACTATGAATTAACTGTATAAGAAAAGGGAAAATTCATTACCAGTTAAATTTCATAAGGTCCTGAAAAAAGCCACAGAGGGTAGTCAGTGTCAGGAAGTTAAATTTCAGGGATTTTTTTTTCTTTTTTTAAAAAGTATAACTTTTGGGGAGGGTTGGCAGGTGATGATGTTATTTGTGTTAGTGAATGATCCCTTGATAAAGGAGGTAAAATTTGCTGTGTCTCCTCTCCTCTGCTCTAAGTCCTCCAAACAGGAAATTATTGCGTACAGTTGTCATCATTTAGCCAATGCTAATAACTGCATCCTACAGCATGTGCCAAAAGTCCATTAACAAACTGGTTCACCTTTCAAATGACTGCTTGTTTCAGCCAAGTGTGTGCTCCTTTTAATTTTCTGTTCATGAAATGGATTGCTTTTTTATATAAATGTAAGTTGTTGCTTATGCTTATGTCTGCCTAATGATGTATATGGAAGGGATGTTTATTCTTCCTTTTGCTACATACCATTTTGTTTGTGGTCCCTTCAGGCTATTCACATAATGGTGGGACTTTGACCCTTCACCTACTTGCATACACTGAACAGTCAGAGCAAAGACTGCAAAAGTTCCTAGACTCTGTGGTTGGTGTATGGGCTGCAGAATTTCCCTTCCATGTCCTCCAGCCCAACTGGAGCCTGTGCAGAGTAAGCATAGCTTTCATCAGGGCTCCTTTTGCTGGCAGGAACAGGATAGCTTCATCTTCTTCCCTGATGGTCGGAGTATCCCATCTCTGCATTAGATCCTTTATTAGTTCATATATATGTCTAGAAATGCACTGTATTATATTCCTGTATTTCCCCACTTGGATGGGACATGCCTCCCTCAAGACTGAATATTCCCCTTAGTGGATTCCAATGCCATTTATGGCTCATCATAAGCTTACTCTTCCTTTCTCTCCTTTCATCATTTCCAGGTTTCTGTTCCTATCTTCTAGATAACTTTTAATTGTTAGTTCCAAAATATATTTTGCAAGCCTGAATTTCATTTTCATCTAGTTCAGTCTACTATGGGTCTTCAGGCACATTATCCTTGTCCTCCTCTGTGCTGATATTTTTCATCTTTGTAAAACACTTTCATAGTTATGTTCTAGATGTAGAGGATAGGTTAGTTGGATTATAGGTTGGACTAGATGATCTTCAAGGTCCTTTCCAGCCTTTTCTATACTGTGATACTGTGATACTGTGATACTGTGATACTGTAAACCTAAGGAATTATTAAACAGGAGTGACTAAGGACCAAGACTGGTCCTTAGGAAAAACATTAGATAATTTTTCCCATCTCTAGCCACATAATTCCTTTTCAGCTTGAGGGATGGAGCACCTCTCCTACAAGGAAAGTCTGGAAGGATTGGGGTAACCTAATTGCAGCCTTCCAGTACTTGAAGGGAGTCTACAAGAAAAACATAGAAGGATTTTTTACAAGAGCAGGACAAGGAGGAATGACATCAAACTGAGAGTGCATTTAGGTCAGATTCCAGGGAGAAATTCTTTATTGAGAGGGTGGTGAGGCACTGGACCAGGTTGCCCAGAGAAGCTGACCATAACTGGAAGCATTCAAGGCTAGGCTGGAGCAACCTGGTTCTAGTGGAAGACGTCCCTGCCCAGCGGGGTTGGAATGTGTTCCCATGGCAGTGAGGTTACAACTAGATGGTCTTTAAGGTCCCTTCCAACACAAACCATTCCATGGTTCTGTGAAAGTGATGTTGATGTCCTGTGTTTATTCATCCTGTCTTTCTGCAAAAACCTACCAGTCAATTTAGCAGAGTGTAGAGGAGACTCAGCTGCTTCAGTATAAATTTCAGGCTCTTAAGTTAAAACATTGATGAATACTAAGTGCAGACTTGGAGAAGCCATAGCATGGCTAACCCCACATCTAAAGTGTTGTGACATGCAGCTGGAAACCAAAAAGAGAGGTATAATACAGAACACCCCGTCACACTAGTGCAAAGATACTTCTTGTGTCTGAAGCCAAAAGACAAATTTGTTAGCCCAGGTGCAATTATTACTGACTCATTAGAAACCAATTTAATGTTCAGTGGCATTTTTAATTAAGGAGTCACAAGCAAGTTGGTTTTGCTCAAACAGAGGCTTTAATTGTAAATCTGTTTGTGACTTATGGATACAGTCGCATGCTTAACTAATAAAGACCATCAATTTCTCTTTTAAACTACTCTATTCTTCTTCAATATATGTACTATTTTCCTTTTTAACCTAAACATCTGGTATACTGGAATTAGGGGTATAGTCATTAACGTGGCCAAGGGAGAAATTATTTATTCTTTTAACAGTAACAAATCATAGAATCACAGAACTACAGAATCAGAAATGTTGGAAAAGACCATAGAGATCATCGAGTCCAACCTATCACCTGTTACCTAACCAAACCTGTTACTTAACTTGTTGTCATCCTGGTACCAACACACCATCCTACCAATAATACACTATCCTATTATCTAGGTCATGCTGCTAAGTACAGCATCCAACCTATTCTGAAACACATCTAGAGATGGTGACTCCACCGCCTCCTTGAGCAGCTCATATGTAGTAGAAATCCCAAGAAAACAGATAAAAAACTACCACCAGGTTAAAATAATTTGAATTACAAAATATTTTAGAAATATCCACAAGAGGTCACTGTTATCACTAGCAATAGCTAAATAGAATTTGAGAGCCGAGCATCCTTTCTCCCTTAGAGAAACCATAAGGTCGTTCAGAATAAATATTCCCCACATAATATCTGTCTCATCTGTCTTATTAAACAAAACTCCAGAAATAACAGTTTTTCATTCCTAAATTAGTCATAAGAATCCTTGTTTTTAAAGATGCTAAGACTATTCAACATTTTCCTTGTCAAAGAATGACCTTTGCAAATCAAAATACTTTAATTAGAAGGACTTAAGGGGATGTGCACACGGTTCAGTTCATGATTTCCCAGGCTACTACAACAAAAACCATAAATAAATAAGCCTCAAAATTTGGTCTTTCTTAGGTTGGCAGAGGATGGCAATCTCCCTGAGTTACAGGTTCCTTTCCTATCTGGGACCTTTTCTTACTTAAAAGACCTGCAGGCTGGGGAAAATATGTAAAATTGCCAGTAGAAGAAAAAGCATCCATTACAATATCAGATTCAAAAATTTGTTTAGGGAGAGTTTATTTGAAATAGTAACTTGATATCCTGACAGTAAAATTTATTGGTAAAAACGGGACAATTTTGAAATGAGACCTCTAGAATGCCAAATTTCTGGTGCTCTAGAAATACAGAGGCTGCCTGTAAATTCCACCATGACAAACACAAGGGGAGAGTAGGATCCATGTTATTTGAGCATTCTCCTTTTTCAACAAAATTGCCTTCTGTTACCTTGGAAGAATCACTGAAAAGCATCATATTTGAGTGATTACGATGCACACAAGGGTGCTTTTCCTTTCTGGATCCTTGTATGAAATGGAAGAGAAAAGTAGGGATGTCGTCATAATGTGCTGTAGACAGTAATTCATAGCAGCAGCTCTGGCTGCTTAGCGTGATTGCTCCAAAGTATTCTGCTGTCAAATGGAGACAGTCATTCCTCACAAAAACAGCAGTCCACTTCCTAAGAGGGAAATAGGATGGA
This sequence comes from Pitta sordida, assembly GCA_013390025.1. NCBI lineage: Eukaryota > Metazoa > Chordata > Aves > Passeriformes > Pittidae > Pitta > Pitta sordida. The sequence continues at coordinate 142,307 of WEKX01022141.1, read as the reverse complement.
AAGGGCAGAGGGATATTACTTGAGGACAGACGCAGAACAAATGAAGCAGTACTTTGACTAGGGCCTTCTGCCCAAATGACAGTGTAACTGCTGTGTTAATGGAAACCCTGGAGGTGGAATGAATATGGGCCCTTCTCTGGGCAGGCAATAGCTGGACTAGAGTAATTCTATACTGTGATTGAGGTGCAGATGACAAGAGACAAAAATAGACTTTGCTTTTTTTCAGCATCAATTTCATGCCTGTGGAAAGTGCTTAGGTAAAATCTTCCACTCTGCTCCTTATTGCTCCTTTACCTCTGGGCAAGTTGGTCCAAGAGCATTTCTAGTCAACACCTCCCCTGACCTTCTCTACCTGAGCAAATTTGTTATAATAACTACTACAGAATACATAATCTCCCAATAGTTTCTTGGGAGCAGTTCTCACCACGGCATGCTAGTTGAATAAAAGCCACAGTATTTCCAGAGAGTAGTGATTATTCATGAGAAATAATCTTTTTCAGGAAAGCAAAGCCACCTGGTGAGCCATTCTAGAGCAGCTATTAGAGCATGTTTGGTTTGGAACAGCTATTCTGGTCTAAAAATGCCAGTGGACTACCAGGTAAACTAATGATCACACCCCCACCCCGCCCGTCTGTCTGGAACTGTGCAATTGTGCATTTATCTAGGGAGATATGTGGGTAAATTACATGGCCAGGCACTTAGAAGTTTTAGTGCTGTGTGGCCCTTCTTAATCTCAAAATTGTGCTCAGTATGCAGGGGGAAATATTGGCCAAGTGTTGTAGTTGTTTGTGTCATAGAATCATTAAGGTTGGAAAAGATCTTTAGGCTCATCAGTCAAATCATTATCCTGGCACTACCATGTTTGCTTCTAAACTGGGTCCCTTTGCCACATCCACGTTTTTTGAGCACTATCAGGGAGACTGATTCCACCACTTCCCTAGGCAGTCTGTTTTAATGCCTGGCAAGCCTTTTGGCAAAGAAATTTTCCCTACTAGCCAATATAAACCTTGCCTGGCACAACTTAAGGCCATTTCCTCTTGCCCTGTAACTTGCTACCTGGGAGAAGAAGCTGCCTTCCACCTTGCCACTATGTATATGCTTTCAGGTAGTTGTAAGGATCAATAAGGTCCCCCATGAGCCTCCTTTTCTCCAGGCTAAACAACCCAGCTCCCTCAGCCTCTGCTCGTAAGACTTGTGCTCCAGACCTTTCACCAGCTTTGTTGCCCTTCTCTGGACATGCTCCAGCACCTCCATGTCTTTCCTGCAATGAGTGGTCCAGAATTGGCGGCAGTGGGGACACGGGCAGCAGCAGGGGCCGGATGGGTGGCAGGGGTGGCGCGGGGGGCAGCGCCGGGGGCGACCGTGACGGCGGCACGGCCACCATTCAACGCGGAAGTCCCAAATAAGACCATGGGTCCACGTTACAGGAGACCCGACTGTATATGGTTTAGCTAAAACTGGATCTTCCCAACCTGGAATACAACCCAGTCATGACAGAGAATAGGTAAATCTCAGGCAAGCCCTTTTCACATGACTCTCTCAATCGTTCAGACAAAACCATTTGCATTTCTGTCATGTCTCAAACCATGATGCTTTGGCCCTTGGCTATAGAATGCAAGACTGCCCTTGTGACTGAAGTGGACATCTTTAATTTCTCCTAAAGTATCTTAAAATCTTTAAATCTCCCTTTTGACAACAATCAGTGATATATCTGAATTTTTCCTTTCAATAAGGCATTATTACAAACTGTGTCTACCACTATAATTACTTACCAGTGGCATGAAGTACAGCTTGTTTATGAGCTTGCTCAATTGAATAGTATTTGCAGTTGATGGAAAGCACAGCAACATCTGAGCCCAGGCAACAGAGGGGTAAATCCTCTGAGTGAGAGAGAAGCAGGGATGGCAGCACAGCACAGAGCTGGAAATCCTTTTGTGGTGGTTTTCCTTTGGGAAGTGAAGAAATGTTCTGTTGAAACACAATTAAGTGAAAGGCAAATTGTAAAATCCATGCTTTGAAAAATGAACATTAACCTTTCTAGGCCATCTGCATCCTAAATCTGGGAAGCAATCCAGTCTGGAAGAATGTTCCCAAACACCTTTCATGATCAGCAAGGGGTTTCTCTTACTTGAAAGTGAAATTTTTCCTGTGACTAGATTTCCAGTAGTGTTTCTGAGCTAATCATATTACCTTAGATAAGAACTAAAGGACGGGAACTTGAGGGATTTTTTTTTTTTTCTGATTCAGCTATAGTTACTACAAGGAAGTGAAGTCTGTGGGGTTCACTCAGATATAACTTGTCATTGAAATCCACATCTGCGACACAGTTTGATTCACAGTCGCTGAATATTAGAAAGGCAACATTCGTGATAGTGATCAATATATGTGCCGCATTTAACGATGGTGGTTCAGGTAATTAGGAAGGACGCCTAGAATGAAGCTGGCATCTGAAACCTGCAGGTTTCCCTTCAGGGAAAGGCACAAAGGAATAAAGCAGGAGGAATTAGCACATTTGGCTTTCAAGCCCTGTGGAAAAATCCTCTTTGCCAGTGGCAGAGGCTCTATGAATTGGAAGAGGAAAAGGATGTTGCCTTTGAATCTCTTTGCTTTCTTACCCCATAGAGTTTTGGATCATATCAAGTGAGGATGTATGTGCACACACAACAACAGTGGGTAAGGGCATTGTAGCCACCAGAAAGAAACGTTTCTTCCATTCAGCTCTTGTAATCCTGGGCAGGGCTTTATTTAGATGTTTCTAATTACCACGGTATGTTTAAATAGATACCCAGAGAAATCAGCAGGGAGCAACAGCTCTCCTCACTGCTTGGCAGGGTTGATGAAGACAAGGGTCATGTAATGGCTTAATATGATGCCACTTAATATCCTACTTAAGCAATGTAATTATGGTGTTTATTTGACAGAGCAAGAAGGTTTATCTCCTGCAGAAGGCATGAGTGAGATTGCCAGATGCAAGTGTTGCTGCGTTACAAGATCCATCTTCTGTATCCTATAGTTTTTACAGCCTTGTCCACTTGGGTGATTTTCATTTTCTAAATCCGATGCAGTCTGTCTATTCAGTCTGTCTCAGTTGTGCCCCTGTATAAATAAGCCACTTTCCTCTACTAGTTGGCAGCTCTCATTACAAATATTTTCTGCCAGCTGTTCTTGGGTGATTTCCTTATTTTAGCTCTTCACCACAAAATGGAGATCTCAGACACTCATTCCATGTTTTAACATAGTATGCCTCAAAGGAAGTTACTCAGTCTTTGTATAGAGTTTTGGTCGAGAGCAAAGTTTTCATGCAGAAACATAAAAAAGCGATTTATGCAACTAATATAACACTGAAAACAAACAAGCCCTCCAACCAAGTTCAAAGCATGAGGTTAACATGTACTTTTAAAATAAATATGGTGCTTTCAAGTTCGTCTAGACCTCATGATCTAAATCTTAGATGCTTAAAAGAACTGGGGGAGAGGGGAGGGGAACAGTGCTAAAATTTCAGAGCCATTGGGGATTTTCTGTAAGAATTTGCACATGCTGAGCTCTTGCTACATTTTCTCTGAAGGACTATAAAAGGAGACGAGGGTGCCTGTCATTGAGGGCAAGGGCAGCAGCCCCTGGGGAAGTGTACCCCCATCAGTCCAACACTGGTTCCTGCAAAAATTACTGAAACAAATAATACTGCACCTTAAAGGGAGCAGAGAAGGAGTAGCTGCCAATGTAGACTTGTCAAGCCAGTCTTATTTCTTTATGTGACAAGGTGACAGATCTCTCTGACAGAAGCAAATGCATGTCTGGTCACGACGGCTCCCGCAGAGCACTCACAGGCAAGTGCAGCAAGTGTGTGGTCTAGACAGATCTACTGCGTGGTGGGCACAAAACAGGCTGGAAAACATTACTCAGAGAGTAATGGTGATTAACTCATTACCAAAATGGAAGTTTTGATCAAGAAGGGCTCAGCAGGAGGCTGCTGTGGCCCTGTGATTGCTCAGTGTCTTCAGCGGTTCAGCCAATGGTGCTGATGACTCAAGAATGAGCCTGTCACATTTACAGACAGTAGCAAGGGGTGAGCACCCTCTGTGGTACTGGAAGCAGGCTTCAAAAGCCTTGATGTGTTTAAGACATGGCCCCCAAAAAAAAGGAAAAAAAATGCAATGTATCAGGGAAATGGCCTAAGTATTAGTGGCAAATGCTAGAGAATGATCAGCTCTTCAAATAAATAAAATTTTAAAACTCCAGTGGGTCAGATGCTGCACGTGAGTCTATTGTGTCATGCTGTAATGAGAAAGATAAATCTCATATTCTAACACGGACATAAGAACATGTAAAGCAACACTTCATGTCTGTTCAGCCCTTGCGTGTCCCAGCTGGAAGGCCATGTCAGGTTTGGGGTACCGCACTTGAAGAAAGGTGAGACTCATCTGGAGATGATGCAGAAGCAACCACTGGAAAAGGGAGAGCCAAGAAAGCAGGATCCATTAGCCAAGTCTGAAAGACAATGGTGCAGTTAGCCTTAGGAGAGACAGCTAATCTGCAGGGAGAGACAGCTAGGAGTGGACCAGTGTTTCAGCAAAAATGGTGAGGTTAGATATAACACAAGCCTTCCCTTCCTGAGGCAGGGGCTGGCAGGATTGATTGTCAGGCCTCAGTACTGGCAGCTGAAGGAGAGCTTAGACAGACACGGAGCAGTCCTCATGCAGCAGACCCAAAGCACTTGAGGGCAGTGGTAGGTGATGACTCTGCAAGAAGGGTAGTCAGCTCTGCTGGAGTGGCAAAGCTGCTGTCAGCACCCACGCACAGGTTTGAAGACATCCACAGTTTTGCTGAGACTGGTGCTAAGGATAGTCACCCTTCTTTCAGCTCTTAAACATCACTTGCTCCCCCTACCAAGTGATGAGAAAAGTAATGGAAAACGCTACTGAGAGGGATCAAGCTGTACTTGGGACCTGAGAAGAATATGCAAGTACTGACCTTGCTGCGCTGCCTGCCTTACATGTGTCTGCACGTGCATACTTCTACTTTGAGGTCTGTGCAACAATAATCTGTGTTTGGGTCAGCAACTCTCTTCAAATTTTGGTCAGATTTATCTGTTTGTTACTCAAACAATACAGTTACAACAATGTGGTATTTTACAGGAAAGTGCCATTTAAAGTATTGAGTCTTCATAAGAAACCAATGAGTTGTGGGCTGTGTGGAGTCTTGGAGTTTGAAACCCTCAAAATATGCAGGTATCTTGTGGTGAGCTGAGGTGCAGGGCACTAGCATCCAGCCTTTCTTAAAATAGGTGTTGTCTTTCTTTGCTCCATCTAGTCAGAGGGCATGGCACATTCTCAAGACATCTTAGGCTTTAAAAGAAAATGAAATGAAATGGAAAGGAAAAAGCAATGAAGAGCCGCTACTGTTTTCACCTCAAGAAGAAACAGCTTTCTGTCCCTGGGGAGAACACACGTTTGTGATGACAAACAGGGGAAGGACATCCCACTCTGCCTGCCAGCTTTTGAAAGCCATATCATGCCTTCCCAGCTGGCACAACCAAGGGACTGGCTTTTTTCATGTCCACAGGGAATTAAGGTTGGGTGAAGGAACATAGAAAATCTAAGTGATTCAGACGACCATGAGTCAGCCACCCTGTCACAGTAAGTTTATAATGCTGAGGAAGAAATTTACTCTTGAACATATTTTAATTGACACAGCAGATAATATACACTGAAAAAATATCTTTCAAAATAAAAGATGACAGACTTTCAACATCTGGTCTAATTCCCTGCAACTATTCTAGCAGATGTAAACAGTTATGTATTCTATTAGCAAATATCCTTCCTTTATTTCCTTTTTCTAAGTACATGAATGTACTTGTATATATATTTTTATTACAGTCATAATAATCTATCTTAATTTTATGTTTTCATGCCTGAATTCTGGATTTAAGCAAAAACTGCTCATGATGCTCAAAATTCTGCTCATAAAAATGGGTAGGAGTTTTGCTAATTACTTACATGGGGCTAGGATTTTGCTCAATGAGATTATGCATGTCTCAGGAGTTTCCAGAAGCAATATAAACTGTGAGACTGAAGCCCAAGTTGTGTTTATAGGCACTATAATTGCACCAGAAAAATTCGGGGGCTTTTTGCTGTTGCTGTTGTAGAGCTTATTTGCATTTTTTTCTGGAGGTGATTGAATGAGGACTACTCATGAGCCCTTATTTTGGCTGTCTCATGGTGATCAGAGAACAACAGTGTGGAAGAGCTCTTCCAGCTTCACTCACTGCACCCTGTTCCACGGGTCCTTGGAAGAGTTTTGCATGGATCTAAGAGGGGGTCCCAAGGTGCGGCTCTCAGGCCAGGGAAGTAAAACCTACTAAGCTGCTGGTTTAGCTGATTTTTCATTTGTAATCGTTTGTTTGTTATTTTTATTTTTTCCTGTCTGCAGCAGTTCTGCTCAAAGATTCCCAGCTTTGGCTGTCCTTGTACCTGACAGCTCTCTGCTCTCGTGCACAACCCCCAGATGACTTAGCAGAGACCTACCATTCCTGGCTCATTGTCACATGGGTAGCTCAGCTGGTAAATTCGAGGGGCAGTAACCTCAGCAAAGCTGTAGTGACAAGTACTTAGGGCTGGTGACCTTTGCCACTGGAGCAGAAGCAGCCAGGACAGGATGTGCCATATCCTATGCCCCACTGCCCACAACAGCCACTGTTAAAATCCCTGCTTTTATTAACAACACAGGATTGGCTTGGTGGGGTGTTGCTCAAAGCATCTAGTACCGCATCCTCACAAAAAAAGTGTATTAATTTAGTAGGAGGGGGAAGCCAGCCTCTGAAACAGCACTAGGCTCATTCATCCAACATCAGCCTCTCCTAATATCTAAGTTAAAAAGTAAGCTTTGAAGCCAGCCTGAGTGGTAAAAATTAAAGGAGATATCTGCATCTTTTTGTGCATTCAGTCAAAACTGCTCCTGCAAAACCACAAAAAAGCCCCTAGCAATAATGGATTTGTATATGCAGATTTGGCTCTTCAGCTGCTTTATGGTAAGACACAGAATCGTGTCAACTGAAGCACTGTCACTATATTCCATTATAATGTATTTCTTTACATGACTTCTAGAAACCAACCACTTAAATAAATCATTGTTAGAGAAGTGGATTACTTAAAGAATGTGTGGCCCATTCACCTATAAACCACTAATTATCACAGCAGCACCTTTCCAATGAATCATCAGCAAGGAGACACCAGTATGGAAAGTTATCAATTTTCAGAGCAACCCAGCCTCACTGTACATGGCCAAGTAATTGTACTGAAGGGCCTAAAAAATAAAACTTTTCCATGAAAATGCATTGTTTTCTGAGTAAAGCAATTTTCCAAGAAGTCTCAGTGAGGGTTTTTGGTATTTCTATTATAGGTAAATAACACCTTGGTCTGTGTGTTTCTTGTTGCTATTTGGAAACCTGGATAGGTCTTACAACAAGAGGAATTCTGATGAAACATGTCATCTTCAGGAATGAGGTCACATTTTTACATCTGTGCTTCCTGCCAGGAGGGAGGGTTTTCACAAGGCCTTTAAAAGCAAATCACAAAATCATAGAATCATAGAATCACGGAATCACAGAACGAGTCAGGTTGGAAGGGACCACAGTGGTTCACCTGGGCCATCCTCCCTGCTCAAGCACATGGTGCAGGATTATGTCTAGACAGTTCTTGAATATCTCCAGTGAGGGAGACTCTACTACCTCTCTGGACAACCATTCCAGTGTGTAATCCCCCATACAGTAAAGATGTTCTTCAGGTAATGTGATTTCATGATGTGGATATAAAAATGAAAATATTCTCTGCTTGATATTTCTGTCCACATCTTGGTAGCGTCCAGAGGCAGTGTACCTTTGTCATGAAGCAGAAACAATAGGTTTTTTTAGATTTCCTGAACATCCACAACATTACAGATCATCAAGTCATTGCCACAGCTCATTGCAACCTTCAGGTTTGTTTTAATGAGAGGAGATGATGACTCTTGTTGCAAAATACCTAGAACAGCAACGTGTCTCCCTATCCTCCTTCAGAAGGATAGCAAGTGAAAAGGGAAGTCATGACTACACAGGGCTCAGGAGGTGGCAATCCCAGGCAGTGAGAAGTTCCTAAAGCAGGTGCACTGCCAGCATATCTGGTAACCTGCGCTGTGGCTGGCAGAGCTTTTCAGGCCATGGAAGTAGGCAGAGGGGAATGGCAGTGTTTGCGTTAAGCCAGGAAGCTTTTTACACTATGTGAAGCCCTGGTGTCAGGATGCACAAAGCTGGGCAAAGATACTGTTCTCCTAACAAATTCCAGAGGCTGCCTTCCTCCTATGTACATTGAGACAAAGAAGGTCCAGGCTGATATTCATAGCTAACACTCATCATGGGGGCTCTAATAAAGAGAAGATACTAGTTTCACCTCATTCTTGATATATGTGCAGACTGAAGGCTTGTTGTAAAATTATTCAATAATGAGCATGTGCCATTAGTCAGTAGAAGGGATGAAATATTTCCTCCTGTCTGCTCCAGCTGCAGTGCCTGGTTTCATTTTGAATGTATTCTTGCAGGGATATGGATATAGGCTTCTCCCACATCCTGTGAGGAGCACAGGTGCACACTCACATGCATGACAATTCTGTGTGTCCCATGTATATAGAAAGATCTCCCTGAAAAATCGATTTTCAGGGGTGATCACTGTGGCATCTGCCACTATCTGACATTTTTGGTCACTTTTTGCATTTCCAAGAGCATCTCCTAAGTTCCCATGGGATGCATGTACATAGCCACATGCTATTAACTTGCAACATCTCCATGAAGTAGATTATTTTGGTGACTTGCTCTCGTGATGGAGCCCCAGCTACCTGTGGTGTGGTTGGGAACAAGATAGCAGGGAATTTGCATTCTTCTTCTGTTTCCTTAAGCAAGTGTCTCGTCCTGATTATCTTGTGTGAACACCAGTTCTCCTTCATTAATCAAATCTCCTGGCTCTCCTGCTAAACATTTTTTTTGCTTTCTTCTCCAATGCATAACAGTGGCAAGGAGAGAGGTGCAACATCAGAGGATAGATATTTGGTAGTTTTCCAGGTGGAATGGACTATTAGTGGGCATTCTGCTTGTTTCATGCCAAAATGGTAAAGGCTTGTGAGTAATATTTTATGGGGTCTGAATTGTTACAGATTCTTTTATCACGAATTCAAGCAGATGACCTGAGGCTGGAGCAGTGGTTGCTTGTCCTCCAGCACAGAGGGCTCTGTGGCCACAGGCAAGGCAGATCCACAGCTCTCACCTAGATCCTGTTCATGGGTGCTGCCCTTACTGGCTGCTTAATTGCTCCTGCCACAATCCAATGTATAATTCAAAACCACTTGTGGGCAGCTCTGCTTTTGGCAGGACAGGAGCCTCCTCTGATCCATGAAATACTTCTGGCTGTTGACTCCACTCATCATATTTCTCCCCACAGAAAGCTCAAGGCAGCAGTGGATGTATGCTTTGTGGGTTGCCTTTTTTTAAACCTTCATTTCTCATTTAACTGCCCCTTGTCAAGCTTGGATCTGGTCCAAGGCACAAGACTTAACCCTACATTCTTAAAAAACATAGTATATCTTTTTATAGACTCACACACCCAAGTGAGCTATAAACAGAGAGTAACTGCCATACACAAGAACAAAGGAGTTTGCTAAGCAGTGATAAATAATAAATTGCCCAGGAAAAATGCATCCCCTACCTTGGGTTTTATTTTGCTTTGGCTTAGCACAATTTCCACAAAATTTTGGCAATCACGCTGCCATTATCTTTTCATGACGGAGGCCCTAGGAACTTATCCAGCCCACAGCAAGAGCCCTTTATGTACCTACTAATGTGATGGTTCACAGACAGACAGAGGGAGGATGCTGATCTGAATAGCAATCAGATGCCAGCATACACCGCCTCCCTGCAAGAGCCATGGACATTAATAACGTCTCTGGGGAGTGGCTGCAGCTGTAATAAAGAAAAGATATCTGCTGTGTTTGCACAGCTCTCTTCATTCATTCTGATATGTAGTGAAATGTGATAATAAGGACTTTACAAAATCTAACTGTCAGTCTTAGGGTGGGGGGGGGTATTCATCACAGGGGGAAAACGATGGAAGAAACATTTGTTTCTGCTAAACACAGTTGAAACCCAGAAATACGTATACTTAAAAGTGACCCTTTGCTTTTCGGTTCCTTTTTGTGTGATTTTTTTTGTGTTGGCTGGTTTTTGTACATGAAACAAGGGTCAAAACACTGTCGTTTCTGAATATAACCTAAGAGGTTTTGATTTGGAACTCTGACTCTGAAAAAATATCACATCACAGGACTGCACACACACTCAGTTCTCCATCCACAGTATCAGTTGTGATTAAAGCAGGTTCAGAAAAAAATGATTGCTTTTCCTCTGAAAGCCCAGATACAACAAAGGCTAAGTTACATGATGAAAAAAACCAAACAGGTTATCTGATAATTGGACAATATTATAGGCCAGCTTCTGCAAGTGTCGTGTGTCCCCAGACCAGGCCCTTTTTCTCCCCTCAAGACATCAGAAGCTAAGCATCAGTCAGCAGAAACAGATGAAGCACAATGGTCTTGCACTGGTGCATAACCTCCCTAGGCTTCAGGAGCTGCTCACCTTCAAAGAGCAAAGCAATGCCTCAGGTGCCCTCCTGAGAGCCATAGGGGCTGAACTGGGATACAGTCACCGGTGTTTCCCACCCTGGAAAGTGCAGCCAGATGCTTACAGGTCAGGTTACAGCTCGCATCCATGTCTCCGTGTTAAATCCCACCTCCTCCGGGCAAAGCAAACACAGGGGGAGACTCGAGGCACAGTGAGCATGACTTTGCATTATGTTTGCAATCTAGTGTTTTTCTTTTGGTGACTTTTGGACACTTAACTTTTCATTTTTAATGTTGCAGTAGCATGCACTCATCTCCTCGCTCCAAAGATGAGGGAGAATTCAGAAATACGTGATACCAAGACAGAAGCGATGTGCCAGCTCAGTGACTCACATTTCTGATTTTCACAGAGCAGGTCTGTCTGAGCCTCAACAAAGAGAAGAAGATAAGTCTCTGCAGTGGCAGCCCAAGCAGACAGAGATGACAGGGTACCTCAAGGTACTTGGTGCACTGGAAGATCTCCTTACAGCACAGTTTAAGATGCGTAAGCATCAGTTTCAGTGCAAAATCACCAGTTTTCGCCAGCAGCATCACTGGGGAGCACTAAGAACCTGGGGTAGCTCCATGGTCTCACTCACAAGGAGGGGTTTTAGTGACAGTAAATGCAAGATGGGAAAGCACCTGTGGATGACAGAAGTGCCACTGTTATTAAATGCAAGAAAATTTGCATGAATACAAATCTTAAGCACAGTGCCAAAAATTCAAAAATTTCATGTCTCATGGCAGGTCTTTTTACAAGCTTCTGACTACTTCAGACTTAAAAAAATATCTCAGTTTCTGGAGTCTTTTGATTGTGGAAGAATCTCATCTTTCACTTCAAATATCCGGTTGGCTTGTTAGTCGTTGTCGCTGAGTATAAATACCCTGAAATTATGACTTGGGGATTCAGAAACTAAAAGAAATAAAAGGAGCTCTGTATTTATTAATTTTAAAACTCTTTTGACTCTTAATTCAACTGATGCTTTCAAGGCCTGCACTGCAGTTTTGTGAAGGCTTCAATTTTAGCTCATCTGATCATCTTACACATGCTCACTGTAAGATTTTTCTCCACATAGCGAGTATATGACAGGCATAAGGGTAGGAGTAATCCCATATGCGCATTTTAATGCCTCCCTACATATTCTGAAGCTATCAGGAATATGGATGTCAAGAAAGAAAGTCCCTAAGTATAAAAATGTCAGTGGTTTCTTGTATGGGTTGATTGTTTTGGTTTTTATTTTTTAATCTATGACAAATTAACATGAAGTGCTGGCCATATCCTCATTGCAGGTCCTCAGGCTTCCTCTGTGCCACGTATCCTAGGGGTAGTCAGGAGCAAGGAGAACCACACAAAATCAGTTTGAGATGAAAGTTGATGCTCTCACAAAACTGTGACTTGCTCCGCTGGCCAAAGCTGCTGTCTGTATGGCAGCAGCACTCCACCACAAATGCTTTTCTTCACTGTCAATGAGCAACTCAGAGAACAACGTGATCCCTCCTCTGCTGGCACATGTTTAAACTAGTTCCAACTCCCAATTATCCAGGCTTGGCTTAATTCAGAAAGCATGTCTGAAGCACTTCACCAGCAGTGGTAGCAGCAGCTGGTCAGCTATGCTGGAAGAGCACTGTCAGTCAGTGGCATGGCTGTGTGGTGGGGGCTTTCTCCCACATCCCTGTCAGAAACAACACCTTGCTCTCCACCATACAGGGGGATTTCAGAACAAGCACAGCAAAGGTTGAGAGGGCACACCGGGAGGACATCTAAGTCATGGCAAAGGGAACTCTCAATGGGGAACCATGGTCAGTGAGCATTAATGAAAAGAGGGATGTAAACCCATCTATCTCTGTTTCACATTTCCTAGTCTCAGAGGCAGTAACTGCTCTAATTCCAAGAAAGGGTTTGCAGGATGTGTGACAGAATGGTTGATGTTTGCTTACAGTTATTTTTCTCAGGAGGTGAAGGGAGACATGCAAAGTTTCAGAGTCCCTGTGCTTCCACTTAAATCCAAGCAGATTGCAGTGTCTTACTCTAACTAAACACACCTGTGCAGGTCAGTCACCTTTGTGCTTTCACAGCAGAGTAGGCATCTGTCAATCCTCCAATATGCTTCAGACATGGCTTATATACATCTAAGTGATTAATTAATCTCTGTGCAGCAACTGGAAAATGTAAAGTGCTACATAAAAGATAAGTATTACTATGTATTACTAAATCTATATTCGCCAAGTGTGACTTGACATAAAGTGGCAGGTTTTATCTTATTCATTGCTACTATCTGAAAGATGCCATTGACAGCAAATTTCTGTAGCATAATTTTATTCCATAGACATAGTTGGGTAAATGGTGCATGTGAGAAACCTGCATGGCATTCACCACAGGAAGCTCTTTGCTGACAGAATATGTGATGGGTTTTTTTCCCCACTACCTGTGACTCAGAGGTCCAAATGCAGGGGCACCATATGGGTATGCCATGCTCCTTTGGGAAATTTGGACTAATAAATCAATTGTAGCATGTGGTAGCAGAACCGCCAGCACGACGCAGATGGTGGGGGTTTGCGAGAGTGTGGCAGACTGCAATGGCAGAGGTGTGACTGGCAAGCAGTGACATTAGGAGTGCCACCGAGGGGGTGCAGGAGAAGATGAGAGGAGATGGAGGTTTGCACTGCTTAACATTCTCCAATTGGATGTTTGTGTGGAAGCAGAAAAAGGGGCAAGGAAGGCAAGCTGGAAAGTAACACGACTCGTAAATACATATATGAACTAATGTTTACATCTTTTGCACTTGCAGAGAGCCTAGTGCTATGGGAGTTGATTCTGACTATTCCCTCTAGGCCATATGGTAACATAAATATTTAATATTGACGATAATAATAGTAAAGCGCTTTGAAAATTGAGAACTCTGTAGGCAGTTATTTTTATTAATAGGAGTATGGACTATTTGTGACTTAATGGCTGCCGCATACTTTCAATTGAGGCTACAAAGCCAACCTCAGCACATGATGAAGGCTAGCAGCTTAGTGTCTCAATGTCTTTGAATTTGGTCTTTAAACAAAAAATACATGTTAGTGCTGCTGACTTATCATTTGCTTTTCTCAACATTCCATGCCTCTTGACATTTTTTTGTAAAACGACGAAGAAACCAGTCCCAGCACTGGTGCACAGAGAAACCGCTCACATGAGCATGAACCCTGACTTTGGACCTTGATCTGGCTTTCTCAGTCCCAGTGGCCACAATCTAACAGCATGCACATTTGACTGATGTAATGTATGCTGTAGAGTGTAAATCCACCTGGTTAGTGGTTTAAACCTCACTTCTTTAGTAAGTCAGATGACAGAAGGTTCTGCTTAGGATCAAGATCCCTTCCATTACAGATACAGTCTTTTGTTTCAGCCTTCAGCCTAGCATTCCCTCTTGTCACTCCTGTTCCTCATCTTCCAGAATTTCCAAAGCTGTATAGAAAGTATGTCACTTTTAAAGGGATTTAAGTTAATAAGTGATAAATACAGTCACTGTCAGGTAATGTGTCATAGCTTCAGGAAAAGAGAAATGTCATGAACAAACCTCAGACACGAAATATGTGGTTTCCTTGAAAAGCCTCAAATGCACCAGGAGAAATTTTTCTTCACGTGCCAAGCAAGGTTTATGGACAAGTTTCCAAGCATGAATTTCTTGTGGATCTCTTCCAAAGTCCCCAAAACTGCATAAAAAAAAATTATCTGACCTCTGAATTTGCAGGAGAAACAAAATAAAAGTAACCATAAGGAGAAGGGTAAAATAAAAGGCTTGTTCAAAACTACCAGGGGTATGAGGAAATTCTTGCATAGAAGGAATGAGAGGGGACAGATACGTAGTACCAAATGTAGGCAAATGCAGGGGAAGCATCAGGATGAAGCAAGTCTGTGCTGCCTGCATTGAACTGGTATGCTACTTCTTACCATATTCCACATTTTTCCCCCTCCTATTAGTTTATTTGGTTGCATCCTAGTTTTCAGGAGCAATTCAACACAGGATTTGCTTGGCAGCCAAAGCTATACTAGGGAAAACCAGAAAGAAAGTTTTTGCAATTCAAAGTTAGCTGATGTACCAAAAAGAAGAGTATGCAGTGAATATGGTGACCTAGAGTCACTCTAAGTGACTAGCACAGGAAAGATGCAAGTTTAACCTGGTGAAGGTCAAAAGTAAGACAGGACCTTAAGAAGATCCTAATCAATTACCTCATTATGCAAGATGTTGAACATGATCCTGAAATTCCTGCCAGGGTTTAATACAAAACTCACTAATTGCATTTAGTTTTAAGTGACACTTAGGTTAGAAGTCTCTCATTCCCTTAGGAGATGTGGCTTCAAGCTTCTCAGCCACTGAGGTTGACTTTTATCCCCAGGTGGAGCTACACTTGGCCAGGACATTTCTTTAGTAGGAGGAGATGGGGTAACACAAGATGGAAAGCTTGAACCAGGAGGGCTTGCTAGTCCCGCTTTTGCCAGTGAGAGCAGCTGGATAAATTGGGCAGTTTCTTTTGTTGGGCACCTGCTTTCAGCCCTAGTGAGAAAATGAAAGTTTTGACACCTTTGCCCTCCTGTCCACAACATGTCCACTTGTCCAGCGCTTGGAGCAAGAGAGGTGTTGGGCTGTGGTTGATCACATCAGGTTTGCTGTCCTTGGCAGTATCCTGCTCTGTACCCACTCCTGCACCTCACTGCTCACAGCAGTGCCTCCTTTGGTGGAGCACGAGGGAAACGTTAAACTCTGCCTGCAAGCAGCTTACTTGCTCCACAGGCCTGCAACCTTGCATCTCTTCAGATACTGTTCAGGTATGCACACAGTGGGATAGATTTTTAGCTGTCTCAGCATCCCAGAAGATATTTGGGTTCTGGGAATTTTTTTATTATTATGTATTTTGGAAAGTTGTTTTCCCACTTATTCCATTGTTTTATAGCCAGTTCTGTGAGTACATCACTAGCTGTCCATTTGCAATGGACTGTAGACACTCCAGAGTTTTTTGAGTATCAAACTGTGCGATATAAAATTATTGAGTGGTCTTGTTATTGAAATACGTAACTCTTTGGTGTCTCTTACATTCCAATATTGGACCTCTTCCATTTATTTCTGTGTAGTCCCGCATTTGGAAGTAATTTGTGTCTTGGAACAGCAACCTGAAATTATTGGCTAGCCTTGTGTATAGTGTAATGAGTGCTAGACATTTATAAGCTTAGCAAGTTTGTCAGGAGAATACTAGCTTCCGCTTCTCACCCTATTACCCAAGGTGTTCTGGCTGACCTTACAGTTGCCTCAGAGTTTTAGTCATCTAGAAGTTTTGACTTCAAAATCAATACAAGTTTCAATAGTGTTTATATATCTTCAGCCATAGCAGAAAGCACTGCATCAATCCGATCCTGGAAGCAGGGTTGTCTAATAGGTGAGAGAGCAGAGAGGAGCTGGGCCTGCTTGGGCATGCTCAGCTGAAAAGGATCTTTGAGACCTTGAACAAAGCATTTAGTTTTCATGCTTCTTATACGATCTGTAAAATGGGTAAGATAGATGGCAAGAGGATGGCGGAAGGAAGCAGAAATAAATTTTTTTTATTGAAAAGCTTCATTAGTTTGCACAAAAGTCTCTATGATGCATAGTTGCACACATGGCAAATAGATGCTGCATAATAGACATTTGAAAGACGGTCTGTCTAGAGGTGGTGTTCTGCACAATAGTACTTAGAACCCTTCCTGATGGCAGATGAGAGGCAGGATCTGTTGAAATCTGTGCAGTACAGACGTGCACATATTCTTATTAGAAAGTCAGAGAAGCCATGAGCTCAAATACCCATTGAGGACCATGTTGCTGAAGGATTCAAGCATGAAATTTTTGCTTTAGTTGAGCTGCTGCCAGTGATTCCCAGTGTATATGTTACTTGGACAACACTTATCAAAAAAAAAAAAAAAAAGCAGCACAAAACCCACGATAATTGGTTCACTTCTCTAGCATGGTCTATTCAAACTAAACGGATGTGCATCACTTCCCAGGGAAATCTCTGTTCCTTGTTTTCACAGGTACTTTGAACACTTGATGTGGGAAAAGGAAATATCAGAGAAACCAATTGGACCTTATTTCATTATAATTCTCTAAACGTATCACAGCCATTGACCTACACATACAATAGCTATTGCCTCAATAATTAGTTTCAGTAGTGTAGATAAACACTGCAAGTGAAGAGTTGGCTTCCACATTGGGTTCTGTTTCGTTTCCTGGACAGATGATGGCATTGTAGCCCTGCTGTATTCTGCAAACCCAGCCAAGGTACTCCCAGAGCAGGATCGTGATTTGATTGTGGTATGCACGCTTTAGCAGCTTAAGATTTTGCCTTTTACTTTTCATGTCTTCTGTGAAACAGATGAATGCTATAATAGCAGTACTTTCTAAAAGGAAGACATGAAATTTCTACATTTATAATAAAATAGTGTTACCAACCTCATTGTAATTCAGGCTTGAACTGTTCACCCTGTGCACGTCCAGAAACTCATTCTCTAATACTAGATGCAATGATCTCTGGAGGGAAGTTTTCCATCTGTTTCCTTATGATGTTAAGCTGTTAGTGCTGTTCATTATTTATTACATCTACTGGAGTATGTTAAGCTATGATTTTCTTCTTGTCTGGTATTAAGAATTTGACTTGGTTAGTGTAAAAAACCCCCTAGGATTTGCATATTGCACATTGATATTTAGTGTATTTGGGGTGGGGGGGAGAGAGGGTCTGTAATTGCTCTCAAGCTGCTTTTGTGCTAGCAGATAATTTATATCTAATTCAGCAATAAAGAGGTAAATTAACCACTTAAAATGGAGATAAATATAGATGTGCTATATATAGGTGTAATATGCCACCCATACTCAGATTAAAGAGCATTATCACTGCTTGACTTCAGTAGGACTACACTTCAGGGTAAGATGCCTCTCGTTAAGAGTAAGGTAGGCAGGACTGGGCTCATCATAAATACATATTTCACCTATATGAACCAATGTGAGAGAGTAGGATTTATAAAATATGAGTATACAGTTACCAATGCACATATTAAGCAAAAGCTCACAGGAATATAGTCTATTTTCTGTTTTTTCCACATTTATTACAGGAAGCTGAGGCAGACTTTAGCTATTTTGTTTTTCTATGCAGAATAAATGACTAATTCTCCCTTCAGTCCCTTTCGGGGTTAGGAACAGTTCAGCCAGATTCTCTGTGTCTTCACCTTTTTCTTCAGATTAAACTGCTGTTGGGTTTATCATATTTTGTCACTTGTTCCATTAAATACTAACAACTGTTTAGGTGTTCCAACATAGCTGGGAGGGACAGTGTTTGTGTTATTATTTTTATCAGGGACAGCTCTTTGCATCCAGCATCTTGTTTACAGAAGTATCTTTGAAGATGTACAGAATTAAGATCAGCATCTTATTACACTGTAATTAAAGTATCAGTTCAGGCTGTGAAACATTATCCAGATCAACCATTGAGGTTACTCTTAATGACACTGAATCCTTTGGAATATGTGTTCCCAAACTGCATAATGGGAAGTTTTTGCATATTATTCTTGCATGTAGTGTCTTTTGATGTGATGGAGAATTGCAGATGAACTGAAATGTTCACTTTCCTGTCATGTAGCTGGTTCTTTATCATAAT
Source organism: Pitta sordida (assembly GCA_013390025.1). Lineage (NCBI taxonomy): Eukaryota > Metazoa > Chordata > Aves > Passeriformes > Pittidae > Pitta > Pitta sordida. The sequence continues at coordinate 123,971 of WEKX01022141.1, read as the reverse complement.
ATAGATGTTATTAGATAAAATCTGTTTTTCCATGCTGTAGTATTATAAAACCCAGAATTAGAAATTCTTTATCATTTCTGAAGAACAAAGACTATGACTACTTTAAGCAATATCAAAGTCAGACTACCTTTATCGGGGAACATGAAGGAAAGCACCAATATTTGCCAAAGCATAAGTTAATTCTTGTCAGACTTAACACAGGATGTTTGCAACTACCAGGCAAAATAATCACCAAATGATAAAAGAAATAAGCTTTCCTAGTAATTTTTTAGCATTTTTACTGAGTGGCAGCAGAAAACAGCTACCTGGGAGAAAGATTGCTTGATTGTTCATCGGCTCTTCCGACTCTCAAGTTAGCTGCTTGTGTGGAGTAAATCAACACTGCTTTGGCAAGATACATTGACCAACACCTTCTAATATATGTGATTATATATATTATAGAGTAGGTTTAGACATCTCCAGGTCAGACATTCCCAGTATCCAGGCACTCCAGCAGCAGTAATGTTACTGTCATTTCAATCGTGGTCACTTTCTGGATCCCTTAAAATTAACCCTTTGTATCAAATTAAATCAGGTTCTAGTTTAAATGTTGGTTTTGTTTTTTTTTAACTACATTTTTATAATTAGTTCAACAGACAAAATGCAAGTGTCCAAAAACATTAGAATAACATAGATTATGCAGTATGGTTTGTAAGCTGCTCTTTCATCACAGAATTACATCTATTGAGCCTCATTGAGTTTAGTTTAAAACCTTTTAGAACATTTGATGTCAGGAAATGACATACAAAAGTGTGAATGCTGCTCCCCTGATACTAACAGTGGTTTACAGCATAACCTATGTCAATTGCTGCATGTTGCCCTGTATTAAACTGCGTATGAAGCAATGTGAAATAACCACAAATTTAACGATTTTCATGTTGATTTGGAAAGATTCTTATCTATCAATATAGATTTTAATTATTTTTTTTACAGTCAGTTCTTTAGTATTTTAAATTCATCCAAAGCATTAGGTCTCAGAATCATGGACTCGTAAAATCCATCATGACAGTTAAAGAGAGAGAACAGGAGAGAGAATTCCAGCACTTGCTGTTTCAGGAATAAGTTGAATATATAATTAAAATGGTTCCGAAACAAGTAGGTAGAGTCTGTAATGAAATAAAAAAAAATACAAGATTTTTAATCCCTATAGCTTGCAATTCTGCATGATATCCCATTAGGGGATTATATTATTAGGGGACATACCATTGCAGATCAGGCCCGGCCCACATGAGTTTAGGGGAGGAAGGTCCTCCTGCTTGATCGACCTGAACTTCTTTTATGACCAGGAGACCTGCCTAGTAGGTGAGGGAAAAGCTGTGGATGCAGTCAACCTGGACTTCAGCAAAGCCTTTCATACTGTTCTCCTGAAGAAGCTGGCAAACCATGGCTTGGACAGGCGCACACTTCACTATTTTAAAAACTGTCTGGATGGCCTGGCCCGGTGAGTGGTGGCGAATGGAGATATATCCAGTTGGCATTTGATTCCTACTGGTGTTTCACAAGGCTCAGTACTGGAGAGAGTCCTGCTTAACATCTTTATTAATGATTGGACAGAGGGATAAATGAACCCTCAGTAAGGTCACACTATGTTGGTCAGAAGTGTTGACCTGCTGGATGTGGATAAGATGTATTGATGCATATGACCTGACCTGCCGGGTCCTCAATTTGGGTCTCAACAAACCCATGCAGTACTAGAGGCTGGAGGCAGAATAGCTGGGAAGCTGCCCAGTGAGAAAGGACTTGGAAGTGCTGGTGGACAGCAGCTGAGCATGAGTCAGCAGTGTGTATAGGCGGTCAAGAAGGCCAGTGGTATCCTGGCTTTTATCAGCAATATTATAGTCAGCAGGATCAGGGCAGTGATTGTTACTCTGCATTCAGCACTGGGGAGGCCACACCTCGAATCCTGTGTCCAGTTCTGGGCTCCTCACTTCAAGAAAAACATTGAGGTGCTGGAGTGAGTCCAGAGAAGGGCAGTGAAGCTGGTGAAAGGTCTAGAGGGTAAGTCCTAAGAGGAGGGACCTTTACTACTCTCTTTAACTACTTGAAAGGAGGTTGTAACAGCTTGGAGGTCAGCCTCTTCTCCTAGGCAAGTAGCAACAGGAGCTTGAGGAATCTCCTGCAAGCTGTACCAGGGAAGGTTGAGGTTGGATATTAGGATGAATTTTTTCACTGAAAGGGTTGTTAAGCATTGGAATGGGCTGACATGGGTAGGGTCACCATCCCTGGAGATGTTAAAGAAAGTGGACATGGCACTTAGTGCCATGGTTTAGTTGGCATGTTGGTGTTGGCTCAAATGTTGGACTTGATGATCTTGGAGGTCTTGTCCAACTTTAATGATTCTGTGATTCTATGATTACTTCAGAGAACCAAGCATTTGCTGGCAGCAGCTTAGATGGTCTAAAAGCAAAGATGATCAACTCCCTGCAAAGATGGAGCTACGTCCTGCTGCTGATTAAAGATCCGTCCATGTCGCACCATTTGTAGATGCTGAGAGTGCCCTGCCTTTCTCAGCCTGAAGATGCTCAGTATGTGGTGAGTTCCTGACCACGTTACAAAGAGCTGGGGAAGGAGGATGGGCTATAGCAGCGAGGGGATAGCCAAGAGTGTGCCAGTAAGAGCAGCTACATGAAATTGACTGCTTCACCCGCATACAGGGCATGGAGGCTGAAGGAATTAGACAGAAGTTATCTAAGACAACACACTAAGGCATGTTCACTTTATGTTTCTTTAAAAAGACGTCTGGGAAGATATAGAAAGGAAAAGCCTGAAAAGTGAAAGCGCCAAACCACCCTTTTCTCCTGCTGTCTTCTCAGGCAGACATGATAGAGCACAAACATCAGTTCTGCTCAGGCAAAAATTTTTTATAATAAGTATATCATTATGTGAGAAACCTGAATGAGAGACTACTTAGAGCTTCTCAGGAAAGTACACTATAAGGACTAATAGTGCTGGATTTGTCAACTATATCATGCATATATAAAAATGTTTATTTATTTTATCTTGTTAAATATGCTTTTAGCAGGTGGATTACACCATCATGACAGTAACACTCTGAAATCACAACTAACATGGCACTTAGATTCTAAACCCTTATTTTGGTCACTTGTAACTTTTCTTAGAAAGTAGCTTTTGCTTTGATTTATCATGCTCCGCCTGGGCCTAAACGTGATCATTTTTGCCAACAAAACAGAAGTTACTTAGCCAATTTGCAGGTGTCTGATTGAGAAAAAGCATTTTTCACTTTTAAAACCAGCACATAAATTCTGAGGACAGAGATAACTCCAGATTTGTTTACAATAAACCAACAAACTGAAGCAAATTTCACTTTGCCTGAGTGGCTGTTCACTTTCTGAAGAAGAAACAACAAACTTAAAAATAATGAAATAGCATCATGTGTGTCCGTGATTACATATCTGTGCAGGACATTATGTGAATGAATGTATGGACCACTTTCAAAAACAAATTGGCACAGGCAACATCTTCAACGTGAGTCTTAGGTATTGAAAGGCCAAAAACATGTGCCAATATTTAATCTTATCCTCCAAATTGCCCCCACACAGAAAGTGCTTAAGTCTGTGTTAAACTGGAGACTGGAGTCGGGATAACTTAAAGAAAGGAGATATTAATTATGGAGGTTGACAAATCTTCTTAGCTTTTTGACTGTTACCTGCACAGCAGTTGATAAAATGTTCAAGCTCATGGTATGAAGTCAAATAATGATATTGCTGACTTACAGGTTTATCCTGGGATTAATAAATTGCAGGAGTCCACAGTGAGTTGTGTTTGAAGGGATAGCAGCTGGATCCTTGAAAACAGATGGCCTTACTTGTCTAAGTAGTCTTGATCTTGTCTAATCTTAAAAGCCAAGCAGGTTTTGCTCTGAAAGATCCACCAGAGAATATCTGATGCTCTAGGTTGTTAGTTTTCTATAGCAGGAATTGCTGCTCATAATGTAATATGAAATTTTATGATAATTTTGAGAAAATAAATTAATATGCAAAAATTAAAGCTTGATTTTATGTTTTTCATGTAATTCCTGGTAGCATATTGGTAGGAATTTGCTGTTTTCTCAGGATGATAGAAATTTAATACAAGCTTCTTTTCACAGGATCACAGAATATTCTGAGTTGGAAGGGACCCACAAGGATCATCTACTCCAACTCCCAAGCGAATGCCCACACAGGGATCAAACCCACAACCTCAGAGGCATGGGCACCACGTTCTGTCCTCTGAGCCTCCCATTATCTAGACCATGTCACTGAGTTTCTCATCCAGTCTTTTCTTCAACACCTCCAGGGATGGTGACTCCACCACCTCTCTGGGCAGACCATTCCACTGTGGGATCACTCTCTCTGTGAAAAACCTCTTCTTAACATCCAGTCTAAACCTCCCCTGGCGTAGCTTGAGGCCATGTCCTCTTGTTCTGGTGCTGGCAGCCTGAGAGAAGAGATTTACACCCACCGACTACAACCTCCCTTCAGGNTCTGCAAACTTGCTAATGGTGGACTTTATGTCCCTCGTCCATGTCATTAATAAAGATATTAAACAGTACTGGGTACATCACAGCTGAGCCAGGACTGTTGGTAAATTATGGAGAGCGGCTTAGCAAGTTCATCTGCCAGTTCTTTCATCACCCTCGGATGGATCCCATTTGGTTCCATGGACTTGTGAGGATCCAAGCTGCTCAGAAAGTCTCTGACTACCTCCTCCAGGATTACAAGGGGGGGTTATACTGCACCCCTACTCCTTCCTCCCGTTCAGAAGTCCAGTTGCCCTGTGGGCAATCTGCCTTGCTGTTAAAAACAGACGCAAGGAAGGTATTAAGTATATCTGCCTTTTCCTCACCTCTAATTACTATTCCCCTCTGGATCCAATAAGGACTGAAGGTGATTGCAGCCTTTCTTTTTACTGTTGATGTGTTTATAAAAACACTTCTTGTTGTCCTTTACAGAAATGGCTCGTTTGAGTTCCATCTGGGCTTTTGCCTCTCTAATTTTTCTCCTACACGATTTGACATCTTCCTTAAACACATCCTGGTTTACCTCACCTTTTTCACAAAGGCTGTACATCTTCTATTTTTCCCCCAGTTCTTTCAGGAGCTCCTTGCTCATCCAGACCAGTCTTCTGCCCCTCTGACTCATTTTGGCTTAGTACATGTTTTGTTCAAATGGGAAAACATTACCAACCTATTGCTGTGAATGAACCTGCAGCACGAATTTGGAGAAAGACTGTGAACTGATGAAGATAAAAAATTCCTGAAAATCTCAGATTCTCAGTATTTACAGTATTTGATTTTTCATGAGAGGCATTTTTAACTGCAGCTTTTTTGTTTATTTGTTTGTTTGGCTGATATTTAGTTGTATTAAATGCAATTTTCTTGAAGACTTTCTTAGAAATCTGAGCTGTTAACACACTACATGATGTCATCGCACTACAGCATGACCATTCAATCCCATTACTTAACATCTGTACATACAATAGTCCAGTTGGAAGCTATTTATTTACACTCTTAATAGAGCTGTAAGGTTCTGCACAGCCCATTTTGTGCATGCCAAGCAAGTCATGAGGAGGTCAGGTTCCTCCTTCAGCTTCCGAATCACTCGTGGGAGGCCAGGCTGCTCCTGGACAAAAACACATGAACTTGTCCTTTGGAAGCCAGTCTTTCAGCTTTTTCAGGAGTAAATTCCCAGCTTACCATCTTGTATTTGTTTTTGTGGGAAAGCAGCAGGTACTGAGCCAATGTTACTTGATTTTCTAAAAGCTGGGATCAGTAAAGATTTTGCTTTGGCTTTGGTGAGATCAGCACGAAGCCCTGGGGCAACTGTGGAGCATTTATAGGTGACCTCTGAAGCTGGAGGCTGCTGAATGCTGCCCACTCACATGGCAAACACTGGCATTCAAGGCTGATCAGATTAATTAGTCTGTCAGCATGGAAGGATCTGGTTTATAGCCACTTGACTATTTGTTATGGAGCTTTTTCTCTGAGCACTGTTAAAGAAATACAAACGCTTGAAAATTGCACTATTTATGATTCACATGAATATGGAAAGAGTAATTGTCACTTCCTTAAAAATGCAACAATTCAAAATACTTTATATAAGCATCTAGGATTAAAAAAATGCTGTTCTTTTCTGGAAATTCACTTTATATTGTACTGTATGATAGTTAGTGTGGTAAAGACCTATATCAATTATAACATTTCATTACACAGTAGCACAAAACATAACGTATGATCTGTACTTTGTTTTCTCAAAAAGAGGAACTCTATCTCAGACAGTAGAGTTACCCTCAGAAATCCACAGTTAAATTACATCAAACATCTCACACTCTTGCAATCAAAAAGAGCATTTTTATAAAATCTATTTGAGCAGAATTAACTACTACTACATAAGCCAGGTTTCAAGAACAGAAGAATTTTCAACCAAGTTAAAATTTCATAAGTGGTTATTTTATGCACATCATAGAACTTCTGATGACAATACAAAACCTTTATCTTACAGTAGTTTCACTCTTAAAAAAGACAGGCTTACAAGCGAGGACAATACACAAGTATTTATATAAATGCAGTTCCAGATCAACTAAGTGCATTACTGCTCATTGCAAAACATACAACTATGTATTTGTGTGGTTACTTTTCCATTGACTGAAGCATTACCCATTTGACCCACAATGTCAGTTCAGATGGTTTTAAAATTTGTGAGTCTCTGCAGATGGTGATAGCTTTATTCTTGCTAGTAGACACGCAACTTCATACTTGATTCATATGTGCCCTTATTTTAGTAACTACAGTCGGCCCTCTTGCACTTCGCGCCCTCCATATCGTGGCTTCAGATCTTAGCGGCGTGATTTTTTACCGATGACCGAGGCCCCTTTTCACAGCTGCACATGCGCGACCTACTGCGGTGGCGGCGGCAGCAGCCACTCCCCTGGAGTCACCACTGTGCAGTTATGAAACTGTGTCCCTGGCTGAGCCGAAAAGGGTTTTTTCCCAGCCTGGGGTGGCTGCGGGTGCCAGGAAGGGCCAACACAAACACCGATACACAGCAGCACAGTGCCAAAACAGTGCCAGGGCCATGTGAGGTTGTGGGGCAAATTTGTATACTAATGAGCTGCCATTCAAAGTGGAAGTGGGGCTTTGCGGAATCCGATTAAGACCGTGAGTCCATGATATAGGAGACCCGACTGTATTTTTCTTGCTATAACAGAAGCAGTTTTAGCTAACCTTTAACATTATTAAAAATCATCAGATCATGTCACCTGAGGTAATGTGGATCAATTTTGTGATTTTGATAAGATGAGATAAAAGGGCAAACAATAAGCCAGTAAAAAAACCTGAAATACTCTCCAGTACAGAATATCTTAAAACTGTAGCTCACCTGTTATAGAAACACTTTAGTGAGTTTTACACAAACTATTAGATAAAAAAAGCTAGTAATGAAAGCTACACATTTAATGGAGTGAAAAATAATGAACAGAATATCAAAAATGTTCCTCAAAAATAAAACCTTCAGTGATTTCATCTTTATGGCAATATTCAGGGATATGGATCAAGTAAAGTCATGACTCGGTACTAAATTTTCACCTGATTATACAGCCAATTTATTAAGAAAATGTTTAATAATAAAATGTTCATTTCTGTTTCTATGTATAAAATATAACAACAGTCTTTGCAGGAGACATAGAGAAAAAATGAATCACGGAATCACAGAATGTGACAAGTTGGAAGGGATGCACAAGGATCATTGAGTCCAGCTCCTGGCCCTGCCTTATTGTAGCTGTGTGTTTTGTCTCAAAGCAGAAATGCAGGTGACCCTGTTCCTTCTGAGAAGACCTGTAAGGGTAGCACTTTGCATTTCTACAGAGCTTTTCACATCTCAATTTCAAGGGAAAAAAAGCACACTGCTTAATGTACACTCCCTTTGATTAAATCTTCTTGTCTCTATCCATTTATTGGGAATTTCTGAGCACCCATTGGAAAGTTTAAAGGCTGTTTTTTGGGAACTCAGATGAAGCTGGACCAGCCCCTGTGCTCTGAGACATGGAAGTCTTGCGACTCCACCCCCTTCCACCCATGGGAAATAGCAAGTTCAGTACTTTTAAAATTCAGTTTTCATGAATGAAGATAAAACTAAGGAAAATTCCAACTAGTTAATTATTAGAAACAATAAGTAGTGAAAAGAAATACACTGAACACCCATTTAAAAAGAATTAATCCAGTGCAATGTTAGTGCACTTTGGAGGCTGGTGGAAAAGGATTTCAGAAAGTATCCCAAACATTTACTGGTCTATAAGTCTTTCTATGAGACCAGAACGAGTGCCAGGTCACTGAACCAGCAGCATTAAGTCCTGACAGGAAGATGAAGATGATGCAGAGGGTGAAGGAGAGAGAGAAACAAGTAGCCTGAGGGAGCAGGCAGGTTTATCAGCCTGAGCCCAGCTACTCAGAGGCTACTAGGAGCACTGCGTGCTACAGCATCAACAACAGTGTTTGCTGCTTCCCCAAAGGCAGACCTTGATATACTCGTTTGTGTACTGGTGAAGTAAGCAAATATTAAAATTGACACACTGTACGAGGGTTTTCTCAACTGTACTGAATAAAAGGAAAAAAAAGCCCGAAGGTTTGTCAGGTTGAATAAACCACTAGGATAAAGGGAGTGAAGTGGTAAAGACTTAGATCTAAGCTACAGAAGCGAACATGAAAGCACATTTTTTTCTTTTATTTTAAAGTGAATGGGGTGTTGGGTCAGCCAGCTAGTGTGTCTCTACTAAGGTTTTGAATGAATGCGAAATCTTATAAAAACGACTTCCCTGACAGAAATAATGGAGGGAAAAGCTGTTGCACTTTCTATTGCAAAACAACTTTGAATGGCAGCACCAATATTGGCATATTCATTTGATCACAGTTCAATGGGGCAGTTTTTAGTTTTTAAAAATAATTGATGTGAAAGAGTATAATAAATATTTAAAAAAAAAATCAAATCTGTAGCTAAGGAACTATTCCAAAACATAGGTAGCATTGGAAAAATATGCCTGAATTTGAATAATCAGCCTACCAAGTAGAACCAGGCTATTGTTAACTTATTTTAGAAGGGCAATCACGTCTACACATATATTTCAGTCTGTCTTATGTGTTAATATTCATCTTATTTTTAAATACATATATTTTATATTTACATATACAGTGATCCCACGCATATCTGCTGCTTGCATATCCGCGTATTCAATTAATCGGGGTTGGATTTTCAGTGAGTTGTGCTACTGCACATGTGCACACAATGTCCCGGACCCCGGATTTCATGGCCAGGAAGCACCAAAGGGCACTTCCTCAGCTTTAATGAGGCGCTACAGTGCCAGCCACACTCCCAGGACCACCCCTCCAGACGTTATTAGTGGAGTGTGCATGGTTACAGACGGGGACTAGTTGAATATTCATGGGTTCAGTATCTTCATGGATTTCATAACTCGTGAAACCTGCCTAGACCCAACCCCCAGCGAATTCCGGGGGACCACTGTATATATATATATGCACCATTTCAAAATAAAAATATGTATTTCCTTCCTCAGTTAATGGCTTTCAATTTCAACTGGAAACACTTAAAACATTTCCTGTATCTTTGGAAGTTATTTACCAAACAGTAGGAAAGTGTAACAGAACAGTTAGGTTTTCATAGTTTCTTTCTTTGTCCTGCTACTTCATAGATTAATTGTTTTCCAAAACTTTCACAAGAATTGTAACTGTCAAGACTATAGTTCCAGGAAAGACAGTGAAAAAGTTGATTTCAGAGGAAGAAAGCCTAATTTAAAACAAAACAAACAAACAAAACCAAAACAAAACACTAAACCCTACCAAAACAACACAACAAACCCAAACTGCCAAATCCTGATTATTTCAGAACCTTGTAAAACTTATAATATTATTTTTCTTTTTTCCTCTTAGAATTACGCTGTAGCTCTTTGAGATATAAATTCGACCTGATGACTCCCTTCTCCAGCTAATTACCACTAGCTTTACCTTTCTGCTTTAAGATTATAATTGTGTCAACTTGTAAAATGAACTCTTCTTTTAAATGTTTGACTTAATAAAAACCCCCTCAATATTTAGCACGTTTTTTCTTTGCTATAGAGATAAATAAATTTGGGAATGTATTCCAGCAAACCATTTAAGTAAGTTCACACCTTAAAATACTTGAAGACTCCCATGGGCTTCTCCTATCTAGGTTACATTCATGACTGTGATATTTAAATGTTAAACAAATTTGTTTCATAACTTTGCTTTCCCTTTCCATCTTTCCTAATCACCTTCTTCTCTTTCCCCTCATGCACAGAATCACAGAATCAGTTATATTGGAAAAGACACTTAAGATCATTGAGTCCATCAGTTCATACTACTGTGTACGTTCACAGGCTGAAAAACAGTCTTAAAGTCAATGCCACATGCAACATGTTCATAAAAGGTTTTTTAGAGCCACAGCTTGGTTTGCTAGGGCTTGCTGTGCTTTACCAGAGGCAAGCTCAATCCAGAAAGCATTTTGTTTGGAAAGCTGCTGAATTCATATGATAACCTCAGTCCTGACACTACCCGGGTAGGGTTCATGGCACATCATGCAAGGAAAGGTTGTAGGGAGAGTTGCTGGCTTTTACTGCACCTCTCAATACGTCTTAGAAAAATGGCCACATTTCCAGGCTCTCCCAAAGTCTCCAAGACCTTTGACCACCTTTTGCAGTGTTTGCCCATGTTCAACTAAGGGAATCCCCTTTCTCTGTGAGCCTTGTATTTGTTAGGTTTGGGGTTGTTCTGCTACCTCTGAGCCAATTACGTCCATTTGGACCAGCCACTGAGATCCACACCAGCATCCCCAGTGCTGTGCTCATGTAACAAGGCAGTACTTTGAGCTGAGGTTAAGATGGGCTGGTGCTATGACAAGAGAATCCTCTCTAGGCGCAGTTCTGCTCGTGTCACTCAAGGAAGCAACTGATGAAGGAGATCTGACCCATAATGTATCTTCAAAGGTGTTGAGGCACCTTTATATGATGTTGCTTTCACACCATTCCCTGGAGTTATTATTGGTTCCACCCACACTATTTCATTCTCACGGAGCCTGACTCAGAAAAGAATTAGTCCATATTTCATCTGACTCTATCCCCAAAATTAACAAAAATGAGTGAAAAATAGCTGAAGAGGTGATTCTCTAATGCCTACTTTAAATTGGAAAAGGAAATGTTGCTGTTTTTTAACTCTATCTGGTACTTTGTCAGGTAAGTCTTAAGTTTGTTCATTGAAAAAAATACTGCAGTATCTGGGCACAAAATTTGCAGAGTGAATAACCATATCCAGCAGTCTTTATGTGACCTTGATACAAAGGTCCTTGTTAAAATGTCAGTAGGGCGATTTTAGAAGAACCAACTGATGGACTGGATCAAGTTAAGGCATTTTGGCATCCACAAAATAGAACAGTACCCTTAACGCTCAAAAAATGCTGTTGAAGTTTGGCAACCATCAAGATGTTGTGTAGGTGTTTTTCTGAAAGAGAGAAGCATGCAAGAAAGCGCCCAAGGAAAACTTGCTTGCCTGGAACTGGAAACAAATTTAAAACTGTGTGGGGCTGACAGACTCAGCAGGATCTCAGTAGTATTAATATGGCTGGAAAAATACTTGCCATACTTAGCAAGCCAAATTGACCTTCGTTAACTCCCAGTTCCTTCTTGGGTCCACTTGTAAGAGAGGAGTTTTTCACCCCTGCTTCACTATTAAAATGGAGACATGCTTTATTACACTGAAACTTCTTAGCAGTTACTATAGCACACTTCTTTTCTCTGGCTGCATGGAGTGGTCACAACCTTATTGCCGATCCACAGTGGCTAAAGATAGATTATGTCTGCTGCAGGAAAAGCAAATCAGGATCAAAGCAGTTTATAGGTTTATTAACAGCACCTAATTAACCAGCAATCAGTGAACAATACTTTTGGGATCAATATCAGCCCTACAACATAGAAACCACAGCACTAGACTCCCCCACATATGACACAGCGTTTACATGACTTACACACCAGCAGTACCTTTGAAATCAAATCTATTGCTGCATCAAGGCTACACAGAACTGCTTTTCCACACTACATATTTGCTTTTAGCTCATATAGATGAATTAATTTCTTGAAGACTTCTGACTTTGTGGCAACTCCATTCAGTATAATGAAAGTATACAGAGATACCTTTAAAATGAACCCTTTGCGTTGAATCCAGATATGGAAATGGACTTCTTAGCTCCATGATCAGCTCTCCCTGAGAGAGAAGTACAGTCCTGATTCATAATTCACTTGTCCTGTTTCAACCCATTCAAAATGTAGTGCGAGAAGCCAGCATAAGCAAGGGTTGCTGTCAGAGAAGCTGGTACAGAAACTTTTTACTATTTTTGCTGTTTTTCCTTTTCATTGCAAGAGTAACTTTTCAAAGATACTGACCTGTGTAACTCCAAGTCCAAGCCATTAACAGACACTGTTTTTTTCAGAGAGGATGGAGAGTTTTTGTAGAGCTGGCCCAGGGAGGTGGTGGAGTCGCCGTCCTTGGAGGTGTTTAAGAGAAGATTGGATGAGGAGCTTAGTGACATGGTCTAGCTGGGGGGTGTAGGGCTGGATGGTCCTGTGGGTCCCTCCTGGCTTGGAGTGGCCTGTGCGACTGTGAGGGATCTAGGTTTATGTTCACCACTCTGGGGTGTGTGTTCGATCTCTGTATGGGCGTTAGCTGGTGAGTTGGACTAGATGATCCTTGTGGGTGCCTTCCAACTCATAGTATTCTGCGTGTGTGTGTGTGTCTGAGTGAATGTACTGGAAGTTAATAGCTTCTGTAGAGCAAAGAGTCAAGAGATGCAGGCAATACGGGGAAATTTGACGACATGTTCTTTCAACTTCTGTCCAACAATTCCACATGAAATTGAATTACATATCTTCATTTCTTTCTGTATTGGTGTAAATTCTCTTTATCCTTCCTTTTTGCAGTTACTTTCTTCTAGCGATGATGAATGTTGTACAAACAGCGCAAGCATAATAAATCGGTTCTTAATTTCCTTCTAGCTGATCTTGGATTTGGCTGGTGGCTGTAAGTGAAGTAAATGTACCAGAAAAATAAATGGCAGGTTTTGAAAATAAGGATCTGATTGTCATAGCCAAATAGTCATTATGAGTGTTAATCACCAAAAGTGAATTCCAGTGTATACTTAACTCCACACCTGGCTGACATCTGGAAAATTGAACTAATCCATTTTCTGAGAGGAACTCCAACTTGGAAATCACATTTGCGTTTGGCAGTGTTATGCCTACTATTGTTACAAATAGCCCTGAAGAAGATTAGAATGGAAGGAAATAAAGGCAATCTCCTTTGTTTTGCAGGCTGTGTATTTCGTGGGTTTGACAGCACCGGGAGGGAGTTATTTGCCTTGTTTCATCAGCACACAGCTCAGACGCAGCACCAAGAGGACTCCTGCACCACTTGCCCCAGGCTCCATAAGTGAGGAGTTACAGAGCACAGCTTTGGGAAGGCAAAGATGCAGGAGAAAGGGCATCAGGACTGGGGAGCAACTTGAGATAGTTTGGTGTGTTTTGCCATCCCTTCCAGCTGCCCTAGTGAAAGCAGAATGAATAGGGGAAGGCATCACACTTGGCCTTTCAAAAGTGTTGAAAACTCCTTTGCAAGATTTTCCAGATTAAAATAGCCAATTTGTTAATGGCACTGTTTTAAAATCTTGAAAATTTTGAGGTGAGTTTGTCTCTCTTGAGCAAAAAGGGGAGAGCTAGATCTCACAGGCTTACAGGCTCACAGGCTATTCCGAGTTGGAAGGGACCCTCAGGATCATCTAGTCCAACTCCCCACCAACTAGACCATGTCACTGAGCTCCTCATCGAGTCTTCTCTTAAACACCTCCAGGCATGGCTCATGCATCACCTACAGCTTCTCAGGATTCCTTACGTCCACCAGCATCCAAATACAAGTTTTGCTGGCAAACCACAGAAGACTCAACTAAGACTCAACATGCTATAGATTTTATCTTAATGCAAATTTGTCTTATATCAGCTACTTTCTAGCTTTTGTAACTGCTTATTCTTCCACCTGTAAGAAAAGCAATATACCTTCTATCAGTGGGAGTAACAGTTATTATACTGTAATGTATTTTCTTTCTTAGAAAAATCCAGGGAGTTTTATGGGCCAATGTATTTCTTCCATATGTCTTCGCTGTTTTGTTGTAATAGCAGTACCTAAAAAATTACTCGTTACAGAAACTGAATCAGACAACTGATTTTAATTTTGGATTTTTTAGTCCTCTCATAATGCGTGATTGAAAGTTTGTGAGATGCTCAGTGTGGTTTATAAAACCCTGTCAAGCGCTTGTTACTTTGGCAAAAAAAAGACTTCTTAATACACAGTTTTTAATGTGAAATTACCATATTTTCTGTTAGCAAGAGAGGTCTTTTTCAGCAGCTAAAATTAACTGTTGAAAAACGTTGGAAATGTGCATGGTAATGAGTTCATTCCTGTCAAAATGAAATCATTAATATTAATTTTTACCCTCCTCTGAGTGACTCCTACACCATTTTTCAAGGTAGGAGAGAAGTTAGCAAATTTGCAAGACCATTTCCTGCAATAAAGGGTAGCAGATCTTCCACCGCCATCAAAAGACTATTTTAATGTCTTGACTTCTCCTTTGGAAACTTCTTACCACAGTGTTTAACTTCTCCTCTGCTTATTTACAGACAAAACCATCTAAAAGACTATAAGCCTATTGACTTCTAAAACATATAGGATTTACAAACCCTGAGATTGCCATAAAATAATCTTCCAAAAGGTTTGGGTTTTTACTTTTTAGCAGCTAAGTAGAGCATTGCATCTCAGTTCAGGCTGTTCCCAAAGGACCTGTTTTCACTGAAGTCAGTGGAAAAAAATCCCATTGATTTCAGCATGATTGGATCAAGTCCAAAGTTCAGATATTTACAAGAGGTCTCTGAGTGCAGCAAAAAATAGGAGCATTCAGAGGCTCTTGATTCACTGGAAGATTTCTTAGGTATTTAATCTACTGATTTTATTACACTTAAGCATAAAACTAAATATAAGCATGAATTTATATGTCTTTGTTTAAAAGTCTCATTTATTTTTTTTAAATCACACCACATATTTCAGCTGTGCTTATCAAGCAGGCAGATGACTTGGTGTCTCGGTGACAATAGCTTTTAACAATAAATAGGTTCCATTTCTGTGTTAAAATTACAATTTTAACTTCACAGTGCATCATAAAACTTTTAAAAGATGGCATTAACAGCAGTACTTTTCAATTTAAAAATGTCTTGTTTTTTTTAACTGGATGTACCTTGTTGGCTTTTGTTTAATTTGGGGGGAAGGGAAAACGATCAACTTTTATCCTTGTTTAATGCCAACTAAATATTCCTTAGCTACTGAAGTGACTTAATGACATGAGTATGTGGTCTTATCAAAGTCCCATTATTGTTCTGACAGTATCTCATTTGTATGCAAATCCACTTGCATGCAACTTATTCTTTGGCAAACGGTGCTAGCAAGCCAGCGAGCATCGTTTTAATTATGTGCATGTCTGTGCGTAGTATATTTGTTACTGCATAGGAACATTATGCTGCTGTAACAGCTACAGTACCTTATATCATGCTTATGAATAGTGCTGCAGACCATCCTGCAATTTTTATTATGAGTGATAGACATGCTCTGTCAGTCTCTGTCACCCAAGGGTAATAGCAATACATAAGGCATCCTTTTAAATAAAATATTCATGGGATACTTTTTTCATGATTTCTCATCTTTTTCATAATGATGCCCACTGGATATCTGTTCAATTAGTGCCTTGCCTTCTCTTACTTCACAAATTCTTGATCATCAAGCAAAATTAATCCTGTTAGACACAAACCAACAGAGAGATCCCCGTGCACCTGTATGGGAGGGGACAGCTTCCACTTAGTAGAAGTAGGTTCATGTCGGCGGGCAACTGGTGTCAGTAGATGTACAGTGAGGGAGAGGGATGGGGTGTACATGGGTATTTGATAGTGATTATCTATCCAAAAAGAAAGGGGAGGATTTACAGGGCCCCTTTCTGACACCCTTGAGAAGTGCTTCCCAGGAGATCTGGTCCTTCACCATGTTTCTGCAACCTCCTGGACAGGTGAGACAATCCCTCTCTTTGTAGGTGATCCCTTCCTTCTCTGTGATTCATCTGGCTTGCAAGATAAAACCAACTCTTCTTTGTGCCATGAAGCCAGTTCTACCACTTGTGATACGATCCATGATAGAGGAATGCTCTACAGTGACAAATATCGTCAGATTTGGAAAAATTACTTCAGAATTGCATGATTCCAGGAAAAAAGCGCTGTGTCAATGTCCCACCTTCCAGCTAGCAAAGTGTTATCATGAATCTTTGGAGGAAAAAAAAGTCAATCTATCAGGAGAAGCATAATAATGCAAAATCTTTCAACAGAAGCACTGAGGCACAGAGAAAGCACAACCTCCTCCTCTGAATGTAGCCCCAGCCCCAGCTTATATGGTTAAATAAATATGGACATGACTCTACAGCATGTCTACATGTGGTACTGTGGTTTGATCTATTTAGGAAGACAGGGCTGGAGGAGATGTCTAGGTCATTATCTGCAGTGCTCTGCAATTGCATACATCTATATATTTATGTACATCTCTGTGCATTGGAAGCATAACATCTGCACACCTGAAAAGTAACTTGCATTTAAAGAAACATTTTCTGCCTGCTAGGAAAGACAGGCTCTAGTCAAACCATGCAACAAAACATCTATATTTACTAGTAAACCTGACAAACTGATCTATGGCTGTTTTTCTTGCTGTGATTTGTTGACAGATTGTTCTTTATGCAAAAATTACCAAGGTTTAAATCTGTATCATATGGCCTCTAATTCAACTGACAATATGTTACCAATTAAATTCCGCTTAAGCTATCATCAGCTAGCAAACCACAGACTGTACTAAAGAGAATGACAATCAGATAGCCAGTAAAATACTTTGTGCCATGATTCTGAAGGTTGGCCTCTAAAGGTGAGACATTAAATAAATATGTGAAAGATAAAAAGAGATTTTTTGTGTGTGTAAAAACTGCTGCTGGTTTTGCAGTTATTGCATCTCCTATTGGAGAAAAAGAGATGGGATTCCAATCCTTGGCATTCCATACTGTTCCTTTATGTGAAAGGACAGGCACAGCAGGGTCAGTTGTTAGTGGGAGGAGTATTAATGAAACTTTACCATTTGCCCTTTCATTTGATCTTAAATAACTCTTTGGCTCAATTCTGGACCTTGATCTTCTGTATTTTTGTTTTCATCTGTAGGGAGAGGACACATTTTCTGTCAGGAAAAAAGTAGATTGCATGGATTAAAAAAAAGTGTTTCTAAGTGGGTTTCATTTCCCCAAGTAGATTTCTTCTTCACTAAGGTGAAAAAAACCAGCTCAGCACACAGAATTACATTGAATGTCATAAAGAAGAATACAGGTCCTCCCTCCCAATACTGATCTTGTTAGAACATGGAGCTGGATAGGGCACTGATATCTTAGTTTGCAAATTCACATAGGCAATCTCCCATGGAAAAAACACATTTTAAAAGTTGGTATAAGGAAAAAACTGCTACACATCAAGGCCTGAGAGAGATTAAAAAAAAAAAGGTGCTTTTCTGAGCAGCCATTAGCTGGATTTGTTCCAGGAGAGGTGATAACTTCCTCAGAGCCAGAGCTGTGTGGTGTGAAGTGCGTTGAGGTTGGCTTAGTCGATGAAAGTGGCTGATTTGCTTCCCCGGCTTAAACATGGTAGTGCCAAAGCCCAGGGTTTAAACATTATGGTGGAAGCTCATCTATAAATGCTGCACTATGCAGAGCTTCCTGCTCTCAGCATTATCTGCTTCTTTATCTCAGCTTTAATGTTGTAGTTGTGTCTTAAGTGTATGTGTGCTTCACAGAATGGGTAGTAATCTTTGTTCAGAAAATAGAGCCTATCACTATTAACCCTAGTGAATTGAAAATTTATTCCTTTTCCCACTATATCATCATCACAGTCATTATTTACTTAAGAGCTTTTTAATGTTTTGCTGTCTGTACTGAAAACTGCAGTGTCCTAGGCAGGGACTAGGATTTGGGATCTCGTCACGAGGTGTCTCTAATGAATGTCTGAACTTCCCTTCTTTTCTGTACATTGCAATACAATAATATGAGCCAAAAAAACCCCACTGAGGAGCAACTAAAATCATAACACTTCAAAAAATACGAACATCCGTCTTACCAAAGATTGCAATGGAAATCATGCATCTATTATTTCTTTGTCAGTATAATAATTAAAAAAGAATTTGCCTATGATAAGAAGCATTGTCTAAGGATGATAAATTAGGCATAATAAAACAGTTAGAAGAGAACATAAATAAGAAGGCATTTGGGGCAAATCCTCTTCTTCCTCTGCAGACATGCAAGTGAATAGTTTAGAGGATATATGTTCCTGCTTACACCATGATAGCCAGTCCCAGAGGCTCTTAGAAATCCCATCAAGTCCCTTGTCCCATCTGTCCTCTGCAGAAAAGAGGAAGGGGAGCAGCAGTCTTTGGTCCTTGCCTTACATCCTGACTTTGTGGTCACAACTGTAAGAATTCACACCCTCATCTCACACCTCTCTGTCATAGGACAGCACTCTGTTCTTGCTCTACAGGTAGCTGGGGCAGAAAGACGCAGGGTAGAACACTAATACAAAGGTTACACAGATATGTACAGATGTACATATCTGAAATGTTTATGAGCATTTCTGTGAGGTCTTTATCAGCTCTAGTCTGTACAAGATGTGCAGGAATATTCTGGTGTAACTTGGCTGAACTGCTTCATGTGGGCTCCTGTATGACCTAAGAGTCTACTCCAGTGCTACTCAATATTAACTCCTTCATTTTATCATCATTGTCAGGATGCAATGCTTTTCCCATTTTTTTAATCTTGCCTGTGCATCTCTGTGTGGTGCTGGAGAAAAAGGCAGTCCTGCAGCAGGATGTGAAGCTCTTGCTGAGAGCCCTGCTATGGTACATTTGTTAGTGTTTTCTGCTGCTCTGCCACCTCGTTCGGATTTTTTCCGGCTTATTTTATAGCATACCCTGCAGATTATGTGGGAATCGAGATCACTTCTGCTGAAAAAGATAGTCACGAGAGATGTCACAGCAGGAACAAGGATAGCATTCTCTTCTCCATTTGTTCTCTGAGAAGCTGACTCTGCAGAAGCCCTGTGAGCCTCAGGTCTCTGAAGTGCTACTCTGTAGACTCTGGCAGACTGCACATTGCCTTTGGATTTCTGTATCTGGATGTGCAGGAGCAAATCTGAGATCCTACTGCTCATATTTCCTCCTGCTCTCCAATTTCCCCTCCCACAGACAAGCTCCACCTCAGAGTGTGATGTTCATTTACAGGAGAGGGCAGAGGAACAGTCACCTCACCTCAGTGCAGATAGTATTTTATTATGAGCAAGATGAGAGGATGGAGAAGTCATAGACTACTTCTTCCAAAAAGCTGGGTGATCTCTTGAGGATCATGTGCAGCTGACATAAATCATGGTAGAACTTGTAAATCAGCAGACCCTGACACCAGGGTTAGCCGTAAGGGTTTCTTTGCTGACTCTTGTCTCAGCACAGCATGGATCAGGCATAGCCCTCCACCCTGGCTCTGCAGAGGAATGTGTGTTTTGGACTGCTGGTGCAGTGGGACATATATAGAGACCCCAAATGGGAACCTCCCTCCTTGGCTGTTGCATTCCATGTAAGGGCTATGCTTGTTGTTGCAGGGATTGCCATGGTCTTCCTATTCCAGGTTACCAAGCAGATGGAAGGGCATGGTTTTTGATTGTGATAAGTATTACAATTTAATTTGAGTACCTGGGAATACAGGACTGCCACCACTCACTCTGATTACACAGTAGTAATATAAATGAGCAAAACTCACTGTCTTCCATAGCAGCTTTTTTTCCCCTCCTTGCTTGACTTTTCAGATGAAACTAGATTTGTTCAGAGGCTTACTGGTAATGAATGCATGTATTAGTTAGACATAATGAGGCTGCATGGTATGTTGCAATATTTTCCTTCCAACTCTACCAGCAAACAACAGAGATAACTGCTGCCTCCTAAATTTCTGTACTCTGTTTCTCTCTGGACCTGATCCAACTTGTACTCAGGCTAATTCAGAAATTTTCACTGATTTTCATGGGCTTCCAACTAGTCCCTTTTAAGAGGAAAAAAATCGTAATTTATACCAGAAATGGACAATTACTCAGTGTCATCTAAGATGCACGTGCACATAAGAAGAATATAGGGAAAACAGAATGTGCACCATCTAAACTGGTGGCACTATCTAGCCCCCAGTCAGTGTGTTTGATACATTTCCTAATTTATCCAGTGATTTAACATTACAGCAGGTCCAACTCATTGAAGGAAATTTATATGCAGGAGCACTGGTTTAATCTTAGACTTAAAATAATTTTAATTAATGATAGCTTCCTTTTCCAGTGTGTCAATATACCTCCACCTCTTGGCTTTTTAAGAAATAAAGTAAATATAGAAATAAAAATATTAAATTATTCCAAGGCAACCAGAACAAGGAAAACATCAGAATCACAACTGCACAGATGTGAAAAACAGCCCAGACTTTTCAACTCAGTCATATCTCCCCACTATACCTGGTTCCATCTTATTTACGACATGCTAATTTGACCAAATATTTAAATGTAATAATGAAAATACTACAACAGACTTTGTTGTAGTATTCTTTCTTTATTATTTTAGTCTCGGGTGTGAGATTTCTTTTTCAGCCTGCAACTGCTAACAAGTATCACCTCCATGACTTTGCCTGTGGTGTTTATCCTGCTGCTACTATAATTTTGCTTCCTCTTTGCAGGAGACAGCTGCTCTACACGGGTAGCTCTTCTGCAGCAAGGTAAGACATTACCAAAAAGCTTACTGCTGATGCTAATGGAGCTGGTCTAGCTGCTGACACAGAACATATGGCGTTACTGAGTTTCAGTTCCAAAACGCTGACCCTTTCTTTCAGGAGGAAGGAGCATGGTGATCTGGAGGACATGGCTCAGCCACATCCTCACTGTAGGAGAGTGAGAGATGTATGGGCTATTTCATCTCCCTTGACTTGGAAGGGAAAGTTTGCATGCCTACAATTTCCAAATCAAAGAAAACAAACCAAAAAGGCTGTGTTTGGAAACCAGCATACTGGTTCCAGTAGGGTTAACATTGCTCCAGCAGTGTGCTTTTTGGAGGTTTGGAGTTACCTATTATTATTTGGATAAAAAAATGAATGAGGATAAGACATGCATTTTCTGTTTTCTATGGATATACTCCTTTAATGGTTAAACATGAGAACAGGATACTAAAAAGCATCCTGAATTACAGTTTAAATGAGTTTCAAATTCCAGTTGCTTATAGCTTACAAAAAACGTGTCTTAAACCAAATGGTCTCAGTGGGGTGATGCATGGGCAAAATGTAAAATGACATATAATGAAATAAAGTAATTTTATTTGCAAACTTGTTTGAAAGGCTGGAACAGAACGTAATGATCAAGCGGAAACAGTCTGGCATTTCTCTTGGTGTACTTTTGCAGAATTATGTGACCCAAGAAAGAAAACATTAAGATGTTCTGATTTCACCCTATAGGACAGAGAAATACACTTTGGTTAATGCTTACCATAATTCTATCTACTTGGCTCAGACAGTTATATTTTTATGAATCTTACGTTACTTTCTGTCACCCTCTAGGCAACAATATAGAGTTATTACAGTATAAAGGAAAATGCTTCCTGTTGAGCTTATACTTGAACAAGTCTTAACCAAGTGGAAGCTCTTAATAAAAGGGTAAACATACTAAGGAATAAACAGGTAGAGTGAGTAAAAAAAGGAATATGGACTTTATGGATCTCAAGATGAGAGACCGGTGAAACAAATAAAACTCCAAGGTAAAGCCAACATGCTGAGCTACATCAGAAATCTGAGGGGGTCAGAATTTTGCTAAGTGAATTTAATGCTCATTAAGGGATTTGCAGTGTCAGCATTATAAAGCAAAGTCCTCCCTCGCCCTCAGAATTGGAACAACACAATGCAGCAATATTAATTCCGTGACCATTCCCTTCTTGGCCTCACCAATAAAATTATTACCCAGGGACCCAATTGTTCGGCACTGTTTGGTGAGTGCCTCCTCATCAGGAATTGAGTTGAGATCACCGGCTCTTTTAATGTGGCACATGGGTTGTAGTGCGCTGTGCCATGCCAGACTTGAAACACAGACTTTAGTCTAAAAGAAAATATTGTGAATTACTCTTGTTGCTTTCTGTAAGTGTCTCCCTGAAACACCCACACAAATTGTTTCCTTCTGCTGTACATCTCTCATCATTTCCCCCTTTGTTTTCAGCCCAGCTATTTTGACTAGAAGTTTATTTTGCAGAAATAGAGATCCACAAGTATTAACCAGACTTAGGAAAAAATATCAGTGTGTAGGTTTTCAAATCAGTTATGTGGAGCGCAGATCTAGTGGTGCAGAAAACACTGATCAGTTTTAAAAACTGTACTTGCTCTTTCTGTGTATCTTTCTGTCTTAGCTGAAAGTCAGCCAGATACAGTTTTCATTCTACTGGAAACTCTTCATAATGAATATAGACATATATTACAAACCCTTTTCCCCTATGGCCCCACATGGTTTTTTAAGACCATACCATGGTTTTTTAGGACCATCAGGCCTCCCTCAGCATTACATACCTTATCCTGTCATTCAGATATCATTCAAAGCTACAGTTGACTTTCTAAATTTCATCATATGTAAGTAGATTTATTTTTTCTTTTCTGCAGACACAGTTTACTTTCCTTTTCCAATTTGCAATGGTGCACACTTAGAAATTTTAATTATATTTAACCTCTTTCCAAAGAACCCTTTGAATTTCTCTAAGGTCCATGACCTTTAACTTTAGTACACAACCTTTTGTACATTAAAACTCCACTAAGACATCCAGAAATAATACTTTGAACCCCTTACTGCTTTTCCAAAAGCTCCTCTTTTTCCCTCACAAAACAAATTATTCCCCTGCATGGTGCTCCTGGTAGCTCAGAAATGAGGGGTTCAGGTGAGATACATATTCTGGGGCTTCACTGATCACACAGTTCATCGAATATCAAATTAGTGAGAGAAGGTTGGATCTACCACTCTGGATTCAAATGGCAATCCTGCAAGCCCAAAGCTGACCAGTGCCTGTAGCTGCTAAAGGAAGAAAGAGAACACATTTAGACATGGCAGTGATAGGCTGACCTGCACCCCTGACACATCCTTTGTTACCTTATGAGATGTTACCAGTGATGAGAGGATCCTACCCTAAACTGTGGGGTTTTCTTGCCATTTCTGTGTACTCATTTTGTCACCCAGGCAGATAATTACCACCACCATCTCTTGTTCCTCACTATTAAATGCCCCTTTCTGGGAGTAACCCCCCTGGGAAGTTCACATCCACACCTGCCAGATGATCATGCTGGATTATTTCCTTGGCTCTAATAAGCCTTTACCATGAAAGGCAAGGAGCAGGTAGCAAAGAACCTGTCTTCCAGGCTGAGCACATTTGCTTGGGTTTGGAGAAAAGTAAGTAGCAACCTCCAAGCCCAGTATGGGTCACTTGCCTGGGACAGAAAGTGGGGACAGCCTGTTTCAGATGCCAGAGAAGTTGACCTGGGCACCAAAACCAGTCAGTACAGGAATGGCATGTTGGCTGTAACTCCATTTCCACCACACACCCCATGCAAGGTCCTGGCTGCTGGTACCTAACCCCAGCTCACAGCAGCACCAGAGACCTCAGACAGCACACACAATTTCTGTGATTGTTCAGCAGCTATCACCTGCCTCCTCCTTGTTTTGATTTGTAAATGTAATTATCCCGAATGTATATATGTATGTGTGTATATCTCTGTGTGTGTGCGTGTATATACATATACACTACATATATGTCATTGTAATCTTTCCCAGATTTCTCAGCACTGGCGTTGCTCAGGGCTTGCCTGTGAGCTGCAGGCAGTGCCTTGAGATGGGGAACATGCACAGTCTCTGGCACGGTGCAGAGGCAGGCAGGGATTGTGCTGTGCACCACTGCCTTTGTCTCCAGCTTGCCTCTGCCTGTTCAACGAGGGCTGGCAGACAGCAACCTTGGTCATGCGGAGGTTTTCTTCAGGGAGCCACTGCTCCAAGAGATGCTCTGAAAGGATGCAATCTTAAACTGGTGCAGTCACTGAGAATTGTAATTATGGCATTTATTAAAGCTGTTTACAAGGCAGGAATGTCAGACAAAAGGAAATACTTAGTAATCGCTTTACAGAATCCGACACCTCTCACAAATTCAGAAATCTTTGGAGGAAAGATGAGGCACAGGTTAATAACCTTTCTCTTTCTGGTCCAAGGAGCATTGCGTGCTGCTGCAGTGGTGACCAGCTCGAGTCTCCATCCGCTGAACCTTTTGCCACTTTGTGAGATGGCCCCTGACATCTGCTGGGGGGTGACTGGCAGGCATGTGTAATGGGGAGCTGTCACTGAGGACACTCTCTTCATTGCCCCCTATGCCCCCCCTGCCTGACCCCAACCTGCAGACCCTGTGATGGGCTCTGCTTTGGAGGATGGCGTGTACCTGCCATGCTCATTGCCAGCAGGTCATGCCCTCCCCATTGCTGAGAAAGCCACCATCCAGCAAAAGGGCTTTGTTCAACTGGGACCCCAGGGAAAGCCCCCTCATAGCATTGGGTTCTGTTCTTTTG
This sequence comes from Pitta sordida, assembly GCA_013390025.1. Lineage (NCBI taxonomy): Eukaryota > Metazoa > Chordata > Aves > Passeriformes > Pittidae > Pitta > Pitta sordida. Next base: position 99,111 of record WEKX01022141.1, on the reverse strand, counting down.
TTTCCAGGTTAAAAACTTGACCTTCCCCTCCCCTGAGCCTGAAACAACCCTTGCAGCACTTCTGTTCAGCAATTACATTTTCTTTTTAAATCTTTCCTTGGGGCTCAGGTGACAAAAAGACTTCATAATATAAATAGGTCTCAAAACCTTTTGTGTGGGTAAAAAACTATAGGAAAGAGAAAAACAACTGAAAGAAAAAAATCTGTGTCTCTTTAATTGGCATAATTCCTTCAGCCTTGTCTTATAATTTAAGATGGATCAATTCTGCAGCTGACATGATAGATGTTGTCATCAATACTCGGAAGCAGCAATTTATATTTCTTTGTTTGGGGAGACAGCCATCCACCTACCTCCATGGGGGTCCTATGTGTGAGTCAAGAGCAATATGTGGCCAGTAGACTAAGACTTTGACTTAGACTTCCAGCCATGCAACTTATTAAAATAATAAATATTTTCATTATCCAGAGAATCCATTATAGTTCTATGTTTTAGCTATTGTTAACAAATAATTTGGATTAATTATGAAGTTCAATCATTAAAAATTAAATCCATATATTTTACTTCTTTAGAAGAGTGATCACTTCCAACCATTTGTGTATTATGCATGTTAAGTGGGAGAGTGATGAAATATGTTGTGTTAACTTAGATTTGACAGCATCTGTATCCATGCCATATTACACTCTGGTCTTATCAAATCTCAGAAGCTACAGTGTATAAATAGACTGTGATGATATTTGCAGGAGAGAAATCATTCACAATATTTTTGGCATCTTCTGTAGTGACTAGAGAAGAGCCACCTAACGAATACAGCATATAATAATCCAATAAAGGGGTGTATCAAGGAGCACTTACACCTGCTGAGTAAGAGTTAAGGTTAGGCATATGTTAGCAATCACACATAAACACAACTTTTATCCTAAGGAATTTCAAAGCAGATTGCAAGTTTAAATAAATAAGGAAACCCAGTCAGAGCTCATTTCACTCTCTGATGAAGCAACACCAGACATTATACAGGAACTTAGCACTGACTTAATGAAATGTCATCACAGAATCACAGAATATTCTCAGTTGGAAGGGACCCAAAAGGATCATCAAGTCCAGCTCATAAATGGCACCACTGCCTCCTTGGTGGGGAATCAAACCCCTGGTCTCCCACATGAGAGGCAGGGACACTCACCACTGTACTAAAGTGGATTTGTTCAGTTTGAAGACATACAGATACTCTCTATTTAGAGAGTAAAATTGTTCACAAATGTACATTTTATTGTGTTAAGAGTATTAAACTATGGACTGTGCAACTTTGCCCCTGTGAAGCAGGCACCCTGCTGAAGTAAGTCCCACTCAGAAAGATAAGGAGATGCTGAAGCAAGACTCAATAATGCTCTTTGGCTTTTTCATCCCTTGGATGAGATTTCTGTCAAAGCATTATGTGAACACTCACTAAGGAACCACATATGTCCTGTCCCAGCCTGTACATGAGCTCAGAGCAGTTACCAGAGCTGCCATGGGAGGACTGGCTCTCAGTGGGAGCTAAAAGTGCACCAGACACCAAGGAACATGTGACCAGGCTTGGTAGTTCTACCCTCGAGCAATGCAGCAGCCTGACATCTGAAGGAACTGCTGATGGATTAGACTGTTTGGACAAGAGCAGGCATGGATTTACTGGAGAGATGCAGTGATACGTAACAGACCCCACTTTGTCCCTGAAACTGCAAGATGTGACAAGCACTGCCTACTTCTGGACCATGCTGTGTATACATGGCTGTGAGGCTGCCCTCAGCAACTGCTGAAATTCACAGGCAAAAACCCAGTTCTGCCTGTGTCCTGCACCTCCTCGTTGGTGTGTCACAAGTGAGAAAAGATGGAGAAAATCACATTCTTGAGATGCACTGTACTGATACTACTGATGCTGGTCACCCCCAGAACTCCTCTCCTGTTCTTTGAAAGCATTCAGCTGAAGTCTTATGAATTCAGCGGGAATTCATTTCATGATGGGTACATATTTTAAAGGTAGGTCATACCAGAAAGATACTATGGCATTATTTTGAGTAGAGGATGTTGACTAAGAGCATAGTATTTCTCACCTCCCTCTTATTTTATGTTGCATTAAAATTATCTTTACTCTTCCTCAGGCTATGTTGCTATGCCACACTTAAGACAGAGAGTCTGAGAAGTGGGAAATGTCAACTTTTAATATGACGTTCAGCTTTTCTGTTACATGCAATCTTTATGTAAGGGATTTGAATTACATATTGTTTCTAGGCCTTCAGCTCTTCTTACAAAGTCTACTTGACTGGGCACAGTTGCTTGCTTATTCTTAATGAAGAGTTGTTAACAGAGGAAAGAGCACAACGAGGGAGCAAGTTCTGACTACATGAATCATTAAAAATATATGTACAACGAGCAGGATTATATAGTCTACAACATATTTTTAATTATATAATGCCATGCTTTCAGAAGGAGGCAGGATTCACTCTCTACAGGAGCTGAAAATATGTTGACAAGTCACACAGCAAGGGATGACAGGGGAGAGCTGGTGGCTGTGGGGAAGCCGTGGGATGCAACAGGCAGTGTGGAAGGAATTCCTTCAGGCACAGGCCTGAAGTCCTTTTAAACAGTCTGCATTAATTTACTCTATGTTATGGCTCCCATCATGGAATGCACTGGAGATAGAGAGGACATCTTTAAGTATGAAAGTTGCAGGTGAGGTTACTGTTCTATGGCTGGCAAGTGGAAGTATCTGAGTGAATGAGACCACAGAACACAGAGGATGCTCTTGCCACAGGAACTGACCACAATTTTATGCTGAGGAGTCAGAAGAGGAGCACTGCAAAGTCACAAGCCTGCCTATGGCAGGCACATCACAGAGGAAATAAAAATAGTCATGTAAGGTTAAAGGTCTCACATACAAGGAGTTTCTAACATACTGGCAGGGCCAGTGGAAAAAAGTAGAAACATCCAGGACCTGGCAGCTAACCAAAGCGGTTGAGATTTTCAATTGACATTAATTTCAATGCAATTATTCTTGATGTTCTCTGCTCTGCATGGGAAGAGAATCATGACCAGGATGAGAAAGAAAAGAACACTACAATAATAATATACATGCAAGAAATGTAAAAGAAAAATAATATTTTTTTGTGTTAAAACATATTAAAAACATAAAACATAGGGCCTATATTGCTATCATTATGTATTAGTTTGAAATTTAATTCACTCTGTACTATTCATGCTGTTTGTTTACTTTTTCTATTGATCTCAGTTTGGATGATGAATTTAGCCTACAGAATTTTGCTTCCAAGTTTCTGTGCACTAGCACTTGTGAGCGTTGCAGTCCACCTTGCACTTTACAGAATGACCTATGATCAGCTCCAGAGCTGATGTAAAGGGAGTCTACCTCTAGTGATTTAGTCCATAAAGACAGTCTAAGCCTGCCCTTCTGAACACACTATTTCAGGGTGATTTAAGCACTTCTGCAAATCACTGCATAAGCTGGGTTTCAGGGAAAGAATCGGCGCCATGCTGCAATGTGGGTTGCACAACCTCCCTTAAAATAAGAACAGTGAGGCAGCACAAGCTGTGTCCTGAAAAGGTCAGTGTAAATACGCTGCCCTTCACTCCTTCACACATAAGTAATATATTTGTTGAGAATGTTACTCGCTTTGCAGCCTCAACCTTTAGCCATGGTAAGCTTTACCTCAGCTGACAGAAAAGGCTGTTTTCACACGGATTTATGTGTCCATTAATACTGGACCAAGCCTGGCATCTGAACTGGCATGAGTTTTTCTCATTTTCATCTTCTTAGCTCTGGTTAGGCAGGGGTGCGTCAAGACTTCTCAAATTGGACACATCCTTCTCCCTCTCCCTGGGGAAGGTGAGGAGACAAGAGCCGGCTCCTGCGTGTCGCTCCAGGGTGAAGATGTGCCACATCCGAGGGTCAGGGGACTTCTGGCAGTAGGAGGCAGCACCACCTTGGCTGTGCAAGGGAGCAGAAGCGGCTCTGGAGTGGCTCGGGATTTTCAGGCGATTTGCGGAAAGCTGCGTACAAACGGTACAGGTTCTCAAACCTTCCCCTTGGAGTGTGGCTACGCTGCAGCCCAAGCTGCGGCTGCGGCCCGTGCAGGGGTACCAGCCCCGGATTAAACTGAGCTAACTCAGGAACGAATAACACACCGTCACAAAATCAGCCGAGAAGCCTCCATAAATACTTGAGGCTGAGCACTGCTCTGGGCTGCCAGGGTGCCACGCACGTCGGGGTGCCCTGAGCCAGCTGGGTTGGGTTGGTCTCCAAGAGCAGGAATCTCCCAGTGTGGGATTGCTCTGCGGATATTCGTGTTGGCACTGTTGCATGAATAACCCCCTCTTTCATCACGGATTTTGCACGTTTCTTCTCCCCGTCTGCGATGACATGGCACTTCTCTGGCAGCTACTCACTGCTTAGCTGAAAAGCCCAATATTCTGGAAAGTATTTAACGCGTGTTAACCTCTCTTAATGTGATTCAGCAACTACAAATCACGAGAGCCTGCCTCCCCTCGCCAGTCAGATATCACAGCCGGTGCCTCACGCAGGCTGGATGGACAATGTGAGGCACCTTACTCGCTCTGGGTGGCAAACGCTGATCATTGGCACTTGTATTTTTAATCAGAGATCACCTCTTTTTAAAGGCTCCACGCAATCCAAGGACCGTTAATCAGCTGCACAGGTCTAGGTGGACCTGTATAGCGATAGATATTTGCACAGGTGCAGCTCATCACACATCTAATGAGACATCGTTGTATTAAGGCCTTAACCCAGCGCACCCCCCAGACTGTGGTGAGGGCCTGTGGGGATACCCTGAGCTGCTGGTTCCAGCGCAGGGGGGCCAGGGCCCCGTCCCACAATAAACGCCACAATTTCTCCCCAGTGTCTCTCAGCCGAACATCCCTGTGTGCACCCCGCCTGAGGTACTGGTCAGCCGGGATGCTGTGGCCCACCCGAGGGCACCCGGCCAGGTGGAGGAAAAGGCGGATGGGGAACCGCCGCCCCAGACCCAACTTCGGCGGGCCAAACCCCTCACCGGGGGTGCAAATTCCCACCGACCCCCCCTTTGCCGGGCGGGNGGAGCGGTGGCTGCGGGCGCGTTCTTTTGCGGGGAGCGTGCTCGCTTTGCTTTTAGGTGGAAGAGGGCGGAAGGTGGCCGTGGGGATCCGTCCCCGCCCGCCCGTGTGCGGAGAGGGGCCGCCGGGGTTGCTCCGCTCTCTCGCCCTGCCCGCGATGCGCCCCGGACGCCGTGTGGTTGCAGCGCGGCGGCGTTGACATCGCTCACCATGGACAGCTTCGACTTAGCTCTCCTTCAGGAGTGGGACCTGGACTCTCTGTGGTGAGTGGTGCCTCTGTTTCCCCCCCAGGAGCGGGGACAAGGGGCTGCGGAGAATGTGCGGTAACTGAGGGATGTGCAGTAATTTGGAGTGGATGTCCACTTTCCTGGAAAGGTGCAATAAATGTGGGGTGCAGTAATACTGTGTGGGCATTAAGGGGGGTGCACTGGCTCGAGAGTGCAATAACTGGGGCGGTGGGTGCATTAACAGAAGGTGCAGTACCCTGGGAGATGTCTTCTCTGCCACTTGCTCTGGTGGCAGAGTGGAGACGGGAGGTGAGTGTTTAGCTAGGAGGGGGTCCTCTTCACTCGCTCCTCCGCGCCCCTTCCCCCCCGCCCCCTCTTCCTTCTTCAATAATACCTTCTGCTCACCCGTCCCTGGTACCCCGGCTTGCACTCCCGTGGCTCATCCCCCATTCTTCCTGCAGGCGCCTTTAACCCCCACCCCTCTTTCCCCTTCGCCCCGCAACTCCCTCCCGGGCCGTCTTTATTTCCCCCCCCCATTGCGTGCCCTTGACCTCCCCCTGCGCACCCTCGTCCCTGCCCGCCCCGGCGGCGGGTGCGGGGCTGCCGTGGAGGAGGCGAAACAATTTCTAGAAATGTCATTAGCGGCTGGAGGTGGGAAGCGCTGCCCTTCNGCTCCCCGGCCCGGCCCCGGGCCCCCGTCGGGTCCACCTGGGGTCCGCGGAGCGGGGGGAGACGCGCTCCGCTCCCCGCCGGATCTGCCCAGTGCGCGGGGCCGTGGGACGCGATCCCGGAGGAGGTCCCGGCGGGATGCGAGTGGGATGCCGCGGGGAGCTGAGGTTACTTTTGCCTGAAACAGTTACGGGTGCGCATTTGATTCTAAAGCGTGTTAGGTGACCTGTAGGTTCTGTCGGTAGGGTGCGCGTCCGACAGCGCCGGCTCATCTCGGTTGCAGGTGTAGCGATTTTAGCCGAACCAGCCTGCCCCTGCACCGCTTCTTACAGCACACCTCAGGGTGATGCAGCTTGCGCTGCATAACACGGGTGCGTGTAAATGTATACATTGGTAACATCGAGCCTAATAAAACTTACATTGTTATGGGAACTTTTAAAAGCATATATAATACAAAATTGGTTACTGCCGCATAAAAGTTTTTAATTATACTGTTTTCTGCCTGTGACACAAGTTAAGGTTATGTCCGTGTTTTCAATTATAAATACCAATATTCAGTTTATATCCAAACCATAACATTTGTCTCTGGCCTGATTTTAAGTTTACAGTCTGTATGCCCAATTTTACAATTAAATGACGTGTTTTTTCTATTAAGAAAGAGGAGGGGAAATAGTACTTTTACACATTTGAATGCTTCTCCCTCTCTTCTTGAGTGAAGACAAACTTTGGGGGAATTTTCCTGTTTCAGCAAAAGTGGGCTGGCCGTTTGGCTGTTCTGCAGGCTGTCTATTAGAGTTATCAATGAATTTGAAAAACTAGTAATGTAACTCTGGGACATTAGGGCTTTAGACTGGTGATTGCTCTTCTAACCTTTTTAGAAAGCTTTTTGACTTTTGTGGAGCCACTTTCAAGGGACTGTGGTTGCTATGAGGCTCCTGTTCGGGTCCAAAAAGGCATCAACGGTTTTCCAGCTAAATTACATGCTTAAAAGTATCTGTATGTGCCTAACAAGGCTGTCTTGTGGTTTCAGAACTCTCGTTTGATTTCCTCTATGGCTCATCAGAAGGGCTTCAAAAATGACATTAAAAACCATTATGTAGTGGAAGGCCTGCATTGTTAAACTTTCACTGCTGTGTAGGGGTTGAACCCAACAAATGCCCAGAGCAGTGTGTAGCGAGGGGAAGCAGGGAGGTTTCAGGTGTTTGCCGTTGTGTGTCTGAGTCCTTCTGGGGCTGAGTGGCTTTAGCTTGGAGTATCTGAAATCATGGGCTGGAAGTTTATTGTGAAGCAGCTGTTTTGACAAATGGTCAGTTTTGAAATTTCGTACAAACATTAATAAACAAAAATTCCCTTAGTGAGAGCTCCCCAGCTCTGCTGTGAAGGGGTGGTGGTGCCCTGGGGCAGTCTCCCCTTGCAGGCAGGGTGTCTGTCACACACTGCCCACCCACCATCCTGCCAATGGACTGGTTATGGACATTCTAAAGAAACCTGCTTGAATTCGGTACTAAGCTACTGAAAACAAGACTGGTAAGATAATGTTAAGTGCCGTTGTTGACCAAACAGGAAATAATACACTACATGGATAGGAGGTACATCATGGCTAAGAGCAACACTTAAAGAGACTTAATTTTCTCTGTTGCAAGAATGAATGTTGTTCATTATTCTTATGAATGTAGTCATAATGGCAGTTCGCACACTTAATTTATGACTGAAAATCCACTTTTTGCAGTAGCTGGTGAACATTTTGCTTAAAAGTACAGCAATTAAATGTTAATGTGGTGTTCCAAAGTGCTTTTTTAAAAATTTGAGATATCCTTGAAAAATCAAAAGGGATTTCCAAATGATCAGCAGCATGCTAATCAATATTCATTGATTGTTACTATTATACTTTTAATGAATTTTCCCTCCAATTACTACATGCTATATCTTTTACTTTGCTGTAGGACGGAAAATGTAATGCTATGTCATGTAATGGCTATGAAACAGCGTTTAACTAGTAAACTGCAATGGGAACAAGTAAACTGCAAGATGTTTTTTACTAAACAGTGGTTTTTCAAGGTTGTATTGATGCCAATAACACTTTTGCTTCCCAGAAAACTACTATACTTCAAACAGTGAAAGCTGAGCACAAACTCAAATAGAAATTTTGAGAAAACATACCGCTCTGTGGCATAAAACAAAATTTGTGCCTGTTTGGTAGTCTTTTTCTGGAACATTTTGGGTGATCAGGCCAACTTAAGTTGATGTAACTGCTGACTAACACAGTTATCCTGAGCACAGGGCACTAATGACATCAAGCTACAGCCCCATCTCCTGTTTTTCTTTCTCCCTGCATTTATTTGTATGCTGCATGTGTAGTTTTACTTGTCCGGGCTTGAGGATGTGGATTCTCCAGTGCCTTACAGCTTTGCGTTTGTTTACACTGGACAAGAAGAGATGGTCAATCTGTTAAAGGTGTTTTATATGCCTCTTTTACAGCAAGAGACATACTATACGCGATGGAAAGCAGCAATTGAGAAGACCAAAGGACTTAATCAGAGTGCCAGGTTTAATTCTGCATTACAGGCATGTGTGTTGTTCTTTGCCTTACTTAACAAATCTAGATCAAAATTCAGCCAGGTCCTTAACTCTGTGCTCAGGTTTAGCGAGAGCCCTCATGAAAACCAATTAGTAAAGACTTTCCTCACATGCTAAGATGCATGTATAGGTGGAGTTGTTCCCCATTCATTAAAAGCAATTAGCAGATTTATTATAGCACTTACTGTGTTGTACCAAAATAATGTGGAATGTAAGATGTTTGTTAGTCACAAACAACCAGTGTTTGTTTAGCTAAAAGAAGCCAAGTATGTAATTGGTTTATTTGGTACTTATGTGATACTCTTGTGCGTTTTCAGTTAGCATCAGTTTTGTAGGGGTTGGATAGTCATGTAAAAAATGTATAGCTGCATAGCTTCCAAGCTGAGATCAATATCAAATGCCACAGTATAAGGTGACCCAGTGTGTTTTACAAACCACATACTGAATTATTAGTTCATTTGCTATCTTTGGTTCTGTTCCTACTCCATTTGAAGTCAATGAGAGTTTTGTTTGGAAGTTGTTATTAACAAAAAGTGGTCAGACATCCAGCAGTCTTATAAATGAACCTTTTGTAACTTCTTGATCCCAGGTTGTCTCGCTTTTAGTCACTACATTTTGTTTGTGTAAGGCAAGATCTTTTTCTTATGTTGCTCGGTGTTTACTAGGGACAGTTTTGGAAAGCTACTTCTACACATGCTTCTTCCGTCAGAGTAGAAGATCAAGATACTTATTTTCAGATAACAGTAAGCAGTTACTATGAGGAAGGTCGGTCACCCCAGCCATTCTCTCGGTATGGTAATATGGTAACAGGCTGGACCAGCTTAACCTTTTTACAAAAGACAATTATTAGCAATAATACCTCAGTTTCACACAAAAAAATTGGTTAATGCCTTTGTTTATCTCCCATCTCCTTTACAACTCTACTCCAGCCTGTGTCTTGGACTTTGCCCTTATTTCTTTCTTTTTAGCTCTTGGCCCCTTTCAACCAATAATGCTTGAAATAATCTGACTTCCTTCTTCTCTCTCTCTGGTATTTCCCTTTCTGCTTTCCTCCCAGTCTCAGCTCACAGTTACCACCTTCCCCTCATTGAGATCCCATCTAAAATTTACCCTTTCTGTGATGATTATAAGTTCTGAGCAAATAGTAACATGAGTAATAACTATAGATTGTTCCCTTCTTCTGCTTTCACAGCATGTTCTCTCTTCCTGATGCCTATTTTTTAGACTGGAAGCCCTTTGGGTCAGGAACTGCTTTTTTTCTTTGAGGGTTTTTTTTCTTACAGCACTGAACAAATTGGATGTGCTAAAGCATTGTAAATAATAATAAGAGCAAGCTTTTCATGCTCATAATGCTTGATAAACATCAACTGAATAATAATATTTTAAAAACACTTCTGCTGTGCCATGTGAGTGCTCATCTGCTGGATGTAATATGCAGCATCGTCCTCATTTGATTTAAGTCTCCACTGAGTCCAGAGGCTTTGCCAGTTTATATCAGATGAGGATCTGGCCCATCATCTCTGATTTGCAGTACTCAGTCCCTTTTTAACAAATAATTAACTTTTAAAACCTCTCCTGTGTTTTTTTTTTCTAGTGAGTAAAAATTCTGATATACTAGTAGGACAGTGGATGTGTTTTCATCTCTCTCCTTGAGGACTGTTTGAGCACCCATGCTCAGTTGTGTGATGCAAGAGCCCGTTGGGCTTTCATTCTGACTCTCAGGCCTGTGGATTTGTGCTGCTCTGGGGATGTACTCCTCAGAAGTTGAGGCAAAAACTTTGCTATTGGAGAAGATTTCAGAAGAGGGCAAGAAAGAGTGATGTGGAATAGGTTGCCCACGGAGGTGGTTGAGTCACCAACCCTGGAGGTGTTCAAGGGGAGGCTAGATGAGGTACTGAGTGATATGATCTAGATGTAGA
>WEKX01022141.1:39991-88565 GCA_013390025.1 Pitta sordida | reverse complement strand
GAGGTGCTGAGTGATATGATCTAGATAGAGGATAGGTAGAGGATAGGTTAGTTGGATTATAGGTTGGACTAGATGATCTTCAAGGTCCCTTCCAGCCTTTTTTATACTGTGATACTGTGTGAAATTGATACAGCATTCTCTCATCTATGTGAATATTTTGAGGAAAATACCAAGTTTATTAAAACTGGTGGAAGAGAAATACATGCCATTAAAAAAATAGACCCCGAAAAATAGTGGCTGTGGGAATATCTTGCCATCCATGTATTAGCAATAACATTATACTCAGCTTCACAACACTCATTAAAGCAAAATTTAATTGCAAGGTTTTTAACCTCATATAACAAATTAATCAATTTGCATCATATTTATGACTAGGAAACAACAAAGCAGGGATAAAAGGAGATACCTTACAGCCTGGTTGTAACTTTTTTAATAATGGGAGTTATAAATTAAAATCTATAGAAATAAAGAAAAATTGATGCCACATAGAGCTAGAAATGAGGGAGCTTAAAGCCTCTGTGAGACAGTTTCTCATCTGACAGACTGATCAGGTTGTAACTGACAAGTGACCTTGTCACAAAATGAGAAAGATGGTGTTTTCTAGGAAATTTGGGCAAAGTTTCTTTTTATATAGGCTGGTAAGGCTAATTCCAGGGTAAAACCTCAAGTTTTTTAATAAGAAACTGAAAGTAGGAGAAGGAAAAGCTTTAGCCAGGCTTTCTTGATTTTGAACAGAAGCAGCTCTTTGTAAATCCCTGCCCTGCTGGGGAGTGAGACTTGCCATTTTGGTGCTGCTGCTGGGGGTTGATTTGATTGCTGACTGCTCTAGGGAGCCCACTGGTCCCCACTCCAGCCAAATCCACTATTTTCACATCATTACCAGTAGGGCTCCTGCCTGGTCTTCTGTCTCTTAAAATCAATATTAAGACACTATTTGTACTTGCTGATGCTGCCTAAGACCCAAGGAGAGTAAAAATGGATCCTTGTAGTTGAATACTTGGGTAATAATCTATGTAATTTCTGAATAATTTGTGAGTAACTACTAATTTTATAATTAGGAGAAAGAGTGAATGGACTGTAGGGACAGTTAAATGATCATGACGATTATTAGTATTCTATGCTAAATGTTAGCTGTATGTTTTCAATGGTAAAAATGCATAACCTGGGTTCCTGTCTTAGAGCTTGATAGCTCAACTTTCCTAGTACCTTAAACAAAAAGTAGTGTTAGTGACTTAAGATGACTGTGTTTTATCCTCTTAGGAAGATGTTAACCTGCATACATGTACTAAAGACATGGATACAGATGTATTCTGGGAAATAAGACAGTAGGAATGCAATTTAAACTTATCCTTGGAGACCCTTTGTGCATTTAAAAAAAAAACAAACTAGTTCCAATGCAGCAGTGGTGGCCTCAGAAGTCAGGAAACACTTAAAATTATGCAGAAGGGACCAGAAATCTTCACTAAGAGGCTTTTTGTTCTTATGTTTTGTTTCTCAATAAAGATGATCCACAACTGTAAGTACTTAACACTAAAAACAATCGGGTTATATCTGACAAAGCTGCACAACTTCTTAATGTAACCCAGTCTTTGTCTGGTTGTTTTCACATGTTTTGGATGAAAGAAAGAGTGCTTTGTGGCTTAGCCTGGTTTGACTTGATATTAGGAAAAGGTTTTTTACTGAAAGAGTGATTCGGATGTGGAATGGGTTGCCTGCAGAGGTGGTTGAGTCTCCAACCCTGGACACGTTCAAGGGGAGGCTGGACGAGGTGCTGAGTGATATGATCTAGAGGTAGAGGATAGATTAGTTGGATTATAGGTTGGACTAGATGATCTTCAAGGTCCTTTCCAGCCTTACCTGTACTGTGTGATACTGTGTGACTACATGGTGGTAGTGGACAAACAGAAGATGAAGGTGATCTGTTCTTACACTGAGTGTGTTCTGATGGCTTTGAGTTGTGATCACATCTGACTGCACCTATCACTTCTGAAATCTGTTAGGGAGAAGCTTATGGCCTCCCTAGCTCATGCATTGCCTTGATGGTGCAGTCCAGGTGCCAGAAATTAGGATGACCTATGGAGGTAAGGAAAATGCAAATATAATGGACAGATGGATCAAGAGGGAAAAACATTGGTCAAGTATGCATTTGCAGGGTTCAGATTCAGAAGCCATTTTCAACAGTAGTCACTCGATCTACCCATCTTTCTGTTTCTGTCCTTGCCTTTTTTATTTTGGTCACTGTGAAGGTTTTGGGGAGCCTTTGGGGAGTTCTGATGTATGGGTATTGACAGATATCCTAAACCTCCTCTGGGGGGATGTTAGCTTTTTTCTTATGATGTTAAATGATCTCTACCTCCTAGTGATGCACCAAGACAGAATGGATTCTTTCTGTCATTGACTGCTTGTGATTGACCAGGAGGGTTCATCTCTCAGGTCTGTTGATTTTAGGAGAGAATGATGTAATTTTAATGTTATTGTGCTCCTTTGTCTTAGAACAGCAAGTGTAATAGATGTTTTAACCTCAGTCCGGAAAAAATGTACAAGATTTGTTGACAGAGATACACTGGAGAAGATAATTACATTGATACGTGTCCTAGAAGAGACTTTTTTACATTTTTTATTTCTGTCAGGGAGGGAACTTCTCATGTCATCAACCGTTTTTAAAGGATGATGCACCAGTAAAGGCTAAGCATGCATTTCTTCCTTTGTGTTTTTAAAGGCGAGAGTAACATTTTCTGCAGGACGATAACCTTGAGTCAACTAAATGTCAACAGTTTAAAGAGTAAATTAATGTCAGAATGTGCTTTGCTTGTCGCTAGCTCTGAAGACTGTCAGGAATTTTTTGATACAAAAGGTGTTTATGTGCTATCCCTGCAAGAAAATGACCTTGATCCCAACAGATGTGATCATGTTCGGGTATGCCAGTGCGTTTGCAGCTAGCTTGTGGAACTCTGCCCCTTTCGCCAGGTATCATAGAATGATTTGGAGATCATCTAGTTCCAATCCCCCTGCAGGGGGGGGATTGGACACCTTCCACTAAACCAGGCTCCTCAAATCCCATCCAACCTGGCCTTGAACACTTCCAGGGATGGGTTGTCGTGTTCCACAGTTTCTGTCAGCAATCTGTTCCAGTGCCTCATCACCCTTAAAGTAAAGAATTTCTTTCTAATACCTAATCTAAACCTATTATCTTTCAGTTTAAAGTCACTACCTGTTGTCCTATCGCTACATTACAAAAAGTCCTTCTCCAGCTCTCCTGTCGCCCGCTTTTTGGTACTAGAAGATGCTAAAATGTCTTGCAGGCTCATATGGTTGTTTTTTTTGGTTTTTTTTGATCAGTGCCACTGGGTATGAAAATCTCTTCCAAACCCACAGCATTGGTTGCAAAAACATTCGGATGTATTAAAGTATGTGACTTAACGTATTGCTGACCATTTAGTACAGATGATTTTACATCATCTGAGGTAAAATGGCATTGAGATAACCCCAGCAGAGGAAAGCACAGATAAGTGAATTTGCTGCTGGAGCTGCACTGGGTTTTGTAGATCCAAGAAAACTGTCTCTTTATGACACTCTTGAAGGCTTTGTGCTGTACAAGAATTTACTAACTTGAGTGAATAGTTGCATGAGCATGATTACATACCAAGAGGTATAAACACAACCCTTTTGTTTTTGTTGTTGTTCTTAAAAGTATGTAAGTAGCAGTATCTTGAACTAATTACAGCTGATGTAAAGCACATTTAAGGAAACCTATTAGCAGAGAATTAGAACTAGAGCAGATTCGCTATTCTTTAATGGCCTTGACTGTAGAACTTTTGATGCCTTGGTAGCTTTTCTAACACTCATTGCTCATCTGTCTTGACTAAATGACTGAGAAACTTCTTTCAAGTCACAGTCTGGTTGTAACGTGAAAAAAATCACTGTTTTCAGCTGAAAAAATGATTATCTGGAAGGGTAAGTTCTGTAGAGTTCTGTGCTGTATTTGTTGTTGAGATTTAAAGCATTGCTGCTCAATGTTTCTGTATAATAGAATAAGCAATCCCTAATATGCTTCCTTGGAGTTATTAATTATTTACTTTCTTGAAATACAGATCATAGACAGTTTTCCACAACCTCCCTTTTTACAGGCTTTCTTGTCTCTCTCTTTATTTTTGAATGCTTTGCAAATGCCTGTAAATTTATTTTCACTGAAAGAGGAAATATGTAATTTAGATGATTGTAGCTGTTACATAATTAATTAATTTCAATTTAAAACAATCAAGTAGTGCCCATCCATTGTTCTTTGTGCTTTTCTGAGGCATTAAGATTCACAATATCAAAATATGTTCCAGATGGAAGTGCATACTTTATAATCAGAGAAAAAAATGTTTTTTTCCAAAAACCTGAAGTGTCCTGTCCTGATTAAAATGGAAAGTATGCTTAAGCCCATTTTTCAAGTTTTGAGCCATAGGTGTAGGAATTACTAAAATGTACGAATTTGAAAGGTTTTATAGTGTATTAACTTATATACAGAACTATAGAGTGAGGGAAACCATGATGTAGGACTATTTATTAGTTTCCTCAAATAATCCTGGCATCTGTTAAAATGTGACAAGGCTTAGCACATTTCCCCATTTTTGACACTTGTTGTGCTAAAGAGAAATATTTGCAATGATAAATTGCCTCTTTACTAGTAATCAATAAATAACACCTGATAAAAAATAATACAATAAATGCAAAGTAATGAAAAAGTTATGGTAAAATGAAATAAAAAATATTGAATAGAAGGAAAAATACAGTGATCCCCCATTACTCACGGGCTGTTGGGTCTGGTCCTCTTCACGCGAGTCATGGAATCTGTGAAGATAGCGAACCCACTACGTAGTCAAGTATGCCACTCCTGTAGCCACGCCCCCTTCCCTAATAACATCTGGAGGACAGTCCTGAGGGCGCGACTCCCTCTGTAATGCATCATTAAAGCGGAGGAAATGTCTTTTGCCCCCTCCCAGCTCCAGGAAGGGAGCTTTTCCGAGCACAGAAACCAGCCCGGCTGCCACTGTCCTTTCCCTGCCGTGTCTCTGCTGGGTTTTTTTATCGGGGCTTTTATCGGGGTTTCTGGTTGCTGGTGTGTGTCTCTTGTGTTCAAATATGGTGGAGGCAGCATGCCTCTCCAGAGCAGGAGCCCCGACCAAAGTTTTTCTGGCAAGAGTGGGTGCAAGCAGGCAGTGCTGATCTGGTAGTACCCGGGGTCTATCTCCTGCTGGGGTTGTCTGCAGGAGCGCTGGTGACGNGAGCAGCCAGGGCAGATCTGGGGCACAGATCCAGGGCAGTGGCAGAGGTTCGCTCCCAGTTCGCTGCCTAGTAGCTCAGCAGCGTTCGGCGCCCACCCCCCACGGGATCCTGCTGCGTCCTTTCCANTGCTGTTCAAAGGGGCTGCTTTGGGTTTCTTTTTCCGGAAATGTAACAGCACGAGCAAAGCTTTCTGGCAGGAGTGCGTGCGAGCAGCCAGGGCAGATCTGGGGCACAGATCCAGGGCAGTGGCAGAGGTTCGCTCCCAGTTCGCTGCCTAGTAGCTCAGCAGCGTTCGGCGCCCACCCCCCACGGGATCCTGCTGCGTCCTTTCCATGCTGTGTCTGTGCTCAGTTTTATTGGGGTTTCTGTTTGCTGTTGTGTGTCTCTTGTGTTCAAATATGGTGGAGGCAGCATGCCTCTCCAGAGCAGGAGCCCCGACCAAAGTTTTTCTGGCAAGAGTGGGTGCAAGCAGGCAGTGCTGATCTGGTAGTAGCCGGGGTCTATCTCCTGCTGGGGTTGTCTGCAGGAGCGCTGGTGACGAGTGGCTGTGCAGGGTGAAAGAGCTGGTGACTCTGTGATCCGCTCTTGAAGCGACTCCTAAGATGTGCAGGGCAGGGATGGACTCGGGAGCTGGCGCAGCACCAGAGCACAGATGCGTCCCGCTCCGGGAGAGCCGCAACCCCGCTTCTCCCTGCACCTGCTGCCCACCCCACAGCCCTCCTCTTCCCTCTCCTCCCCTCCCTCCATCCCACACATCCTACAAGGGAACTTTTGGGCAGTGAGAGGAGTTCCAGTGCCACCACTCTGACATCAGGAGTTTGCGTTGCTGGCATTGGGACAAGCCCGACTATGCTCTCCGTGTTCTCTGCTGCTGGCAGAGCTGAAACACGGTGCCGAGTCGGTGGCTCCACTCCTGTCCACCTGGATTTAAATCTCCCGTCGGCTGCCACCCCAAAGTTGGCTTTGGCGGCAGCAACCATCCCCCGCCATCCCCTGGTTCGCCGCCATGCCACCATGCTGGGAACTGCGAGCATGGCGCCGGTCCCTTCGTGCCATGGCAGCGTAGCAGTGGTCCTGGCTTCACAGAGATGGGACCAGCTCGCCTTCCTCCTAAACGGTGAGAATGAAGCACGTACGGCAAGTCTAGTGGGCAGTGACGGCAGGGGGGGACCAATTATATATTCATAACCTCATTATATATTCACGAGCTGATGGGTTCACGGTATGTTCTGCGCACGCGCCGAGGTCACACAGCTCGCTGAAAAATCACACGCAACTATTGGATCTCGCAAATAACGGATCGTGATTATGCGAAGGATCACTGTAGTTGAAATGCTACACTGAGAAAGCATGCGTGTTCCTGTACTTTAAGAGGTACTAGGGTTAGCAGAAGAACTTCTAATGTGGCAGTTTGCAATTAGTATAAAAAGTCTTCTTTGAACATGAAATACTCGGATGTAAGAGGATTACATTATGTAAGTGTTAGTGTTATTTGCAATAGCCTGTTATAAAGGAACACTTGGTATTGGGAAAAGAATTTACAAATAATGGAATAGATGCTCTATTCTAATAGTCTCTAGTCCTGACTTGGACAACTTTCTCTTTGAAATCAGTGGAAGTTTTGCCTGAATAAAGGTGGAAGGAATTAGCCCATTCATTATTATCTGAATTACATCAAGAGCTGACTGCTAAACAATAAAATCATGATTCATAACGTAACAGCTTCACTTAATTCTTTTGTAGTCTTAATATATCTCATGATATGGTACTTCTGTTCTTTCCTCTCTATGCAGCATTCAAATTAATAACAACCACCTTTACATAACTGATGGTTCGACATGTTTTGCTGTCTTAGCAAGATCAAAGGATTTTATATACCCTTTTTGGATAGATACCAAGAATGGGGTGATCAATCTCTTCTGTAACCATTAAGCACAGTGTAAATATCTCAGGGTACCCAATTAGACACAAGTGGTTTGCCAGATGCTGAGAGCATCACCAGTTGTCAGGAGATGGCTAAACCTGTGGGACAGTCCAGAATTTATTAGGGATTAGAGGTAGTTCAAGTTGTCACTCCACTGATTTGTGGTCATTCAGCTGTGCCCTGCCATAAGCAGCCTGCATGATATGTGGAGATAAGGTTCAAGTGACAGATACTTTGTCTTCTCACCCCAGGCACCTTTCGGTGGGAAGGGGTCAGGAATGGATGGACGCTGGTGCTTCAGTTCCCCTCCTGGGATGAGAGAGGAATGTGGGATATAGTAAGTGAGATAGGAAAATTAGAAGGCCATAAGAGAAGCAGACTGAAGAGAGCAGCACAAGAAAAGGGACCCCCAAAAGGCTTTATTACGATGCTGGAGTTAACCCCTCACCAGGAAGCCGTCTGCAGCCTTCAGGCTTTTAAGAATTCTTTTTATCTAGAAATGTAATTGAAGCAAGATGTGTAACAGCTGCAAGATGTCAGGTTTGTCAAAGTAACTAGAAAAATGAGTTCTATGACACACTTGCATGGAGCAGAGTAACATACAACTAAGAAAAAAGAAAATAAATTACCATATGGGTTAAAAAGAGGAAGAAAAATACTTGAATAATGAAAGTTGCAGTTAATTCTGGAGCATTGATGATTTGAAATTAATTTCCAATGAAGGTTTCCCAGAAGAGTCAACATCTTAACACTATGCCAATAGAAATAACAGTGAACTAACTCCTCATGTTCCCATCATAACCATATTTCATTGAAGGGCTGGAATAGCTAGTGCTATGCACTGACTCCAGGATAGGATGGGAGCTGTGTTATTTTACCCTGCTGCCTGTTGCTGTTGTTATTCAAGTGTGTTACCATTGCACTTCGCATCTATGTAGGGATCCGGATTTGCTGTACTAAGAGCTGTGGAGACTTGGGACAAACAGCCAATCGGGGGGCCAGAAACTTTGCACACAAAATGAAAGACAAAGGAAAATTATGGATAAAGGCAAAGCTGGTCACAAAGGAAAGGCTTGAGTATTTTAATAATTCAAATAAACAGTGGTTACACCAAACCGCAAGCCTGACAGTGGTGCCAAGTGCATGAGTGTGAG
The DNA here is from genome assembly GCA_013390025.1 of Pitta sordida. Lineage (NCBI taxonomy): Eukaryota > Metazoa > Chordata > Aves > Passeriformes > Pittidae > Pitta > Pitta sordida. The sequence goes on along the minus strand of WEKX01022141.1, from coordinate 80,216 downwards.
CATGATGGGAAAGCCGAGAACTTTCTTTTTGAGGACCTTAGAAGGAACAATGAAGTGATTTTGAGCATGTTTATGAGGACTCCTCCCAAGTGACAGCACAGAAATACCCTGAAGGGGTTAGTTGGAAACTTGAAGAGTGAATTGCCTTAATGGGTCAAAAGAAGACTAGAGTCAGCCTTTTTGAAATAAGTTTTGGTTATAATTTTTCATAATGATGGGGATAAGCCACTCAGGGTGAGGAAAGTGAGAACCAGTGAAGGGCTGCAAAGAAAAAGGACTCATAGTCAAAGCACCCTCCCTGGGAAATGCTACTTGCTGCAACAGCTCAGCTGGAGCTGACTTTCATCTGTGAAATCCCATTGTGCATGTGGCATTGAGGCATGTATAGCAGCAGAAAAATCCCCTTGCCCAAAGAACATTGTAGATGGGTAAGCTAAATCTCAGTAACAGGCTATAGTTTAGAGCTGCCATAATCCCAGTGTGTTGAAGTTCTGACACTGAAATGCTGATAATTATTTGCTATTCTTTAGCAAATAAGTACTTTAGCAAATAGTACTTTATCAGACTACATATAGCACCAATAGGAACTAATTAAATATACCTATTGCAGTGGTACTATGGAGTATTACTCCAGTACTGCAGCTTTTGGTCAGAGTGAGTCTTGGAGCCCACACCTGGATACCAGTCAAATATGCCTAACTCCCACTTTCAGAAATTGCTTGGTGATGTATCTCTCATTGAAAGCCTTAAAGAAAATGGAATTCTGATTTTTAAAACAAATATGTAACTCATGTGTTTTCCTTTGCTCAACTCACATTCACATGCAAAAACAGCTAATAAAATTTCAGTGGTGTTTATACATACTGTACTGTTGGTGGAAGAAAAGTCATCTATTAAAGCTGAAGTCACCATAACATTAGATGCTACTGTATCTGCTGGGTGGTAGAGAAACAGGCTAGCTCTTTTGAAATGCTGCTAGTTCACCCTCATTCATTAACAGTTATCTCTGATGGATTGGAACATCTAAACAAGTTTTCTAATAGTGCACACTAAGAGTATGGTAAAGTCGCTGCATTTACTTTATCCCAGAAGCCTGTCTCTGCAGAAAAGTACAGAACCAAACTGAACCCAGAAGTTTGACTATGGTTCCTGTATTTCCTCCTAGGAAGTCTCAGGAGAAAAGTGATTGTGTGCGCTCACAGATGTCCCATGTACGTGCAGTAAATCCAACATTTTTTTAATATGCTGCTGGCTTTGCTGCACCTGGTAATAAACTCTGGCAATAAATCAGATGATCTGCACATGCATAATAAATCTGATGCACCTGAATGTCAGCATGTAGGATGCACATGCTGTACACAGACTGGCTGTTGTCAAGTCTTCTGGATGTCAGGCTTCCACCGTGAGTGACTTGCTTAGGAGTCCTGACAAAACTGCTGATGTTCTCTTTTCATATTCCCAGGGCATGTCCAGGGTGGGGAGGGAAACATATAAGGTACTAAGGCTTGAGCTTTTCTGTGTGCCTGTACTCATTCAAGCAATGATACAACCCTAAAAATATAAACAACTCACCCCTGTAAAGGTGCTCTTTCTGTCAACTTAGGCATTTTTGCAAATAATTTCTTTTGCAAATCATTTCTTGCGTATCTATTTGTCACAATCTATTGTCAAAATCTACTCTCCAATTTCTTTACATGATTTTGTGTATGCCAGGTGAATGCTCTTACCGCTTCCAGGCATCAGCATCCTGAGTACCCTCTCAGTATCCGTCAAAACATTTACTTTTCATAGGAAAGCTTTAGTTCAAGAGTTATCAATGTGCAAGGATCTTCCTGAGGGCCATGGAGGTCCAAGTATCTCAAGCAGGGAGGTACTGGAGCCTGGTAGTCCTATGCCAGGATTGCATACTGTTCTGCCACCTCTGAGGATGTCCAAAAGTGATAAGCTCCAGGCCACAGTGGAGGTACTAAAATGGGCCAAGAGTTGCTCCCTGCCCTATAAGCTAACTGACTTGGCACCAAATATCTTCACGTACTGGAAAATCATAGAATTATAGAATCATAGAGTGGTTTCAGTTGGAAGTGACCTTAAAGATCATCTGGTTCCAAGCCACCTTCCAGGGCAGGGATACCATTCACTAGATTAAGTTCGCCGGGCCCCATCCAACCTGGCCTTGAACACTTGCAAGGTTGGGTCATCCACAGCTTCTCTGGGCAACCTGTTCCAGAGCTTCACCATGCTCTGATTAAAAAAGTTCTTCCTAGCATCTAATCCACATCTAATCCAAATCTGCCTTCTTTCAGTTTAAAACCATTGCCCATTGTCCTGTCACTGGCTGCCTGTATGAAAAATCCCTCTCTGTCTTTTTTATAAGCTCCCTTAAGATACTGGAAGGCCTCAGTGAGGTCTCCCTGGAGCCTTCTCTTCTCCATGCTGAACAACCCCAGTTCTCTCAGCCTGCCTTTGTGGGAGAGGTGATCCATCCCTCAAATTATCTTCTTGGCCCTCCTCTGGAACCTCTCTAGTGTGTCAACATCTTTCATACGCTGAGAACTCCAGAGCTGAATGCAGCACTCCAGGTAGAGGCAGAGTATCACTTCTCTTGATCTGCTGGGCGCCTCTCTTTTAATGCACAGCAAGATGTGTTTGGGCTTTTTGGTCTGTGAGCACACACTGCTGGCTCATGTCAGACGTTCATCTACCAGAACCCTCAAGTCCTTCCCCACAGAGCTGCTCTTAGTGACTTCTCCCAGTTGGTGCTCGTATCTGGGATTGCCCTCACACAGATGCAGCACCTTGCGTTTGGACTTGTTGAACTTCATGAGGTTTTCCAGGCCCCTCTGCGTGGCATCCCATCCTTGTGTTGTGTTAACTGCACTGCTCAGCTTGTGTCACCTGCAAGTTTGCTGAGAGTGCATTTGATCTTCTGACAGTGTCTTTGATGAAGATACTGAAGAGCACTGGTCCCAAAGTAGAGCCCTGAGGGTCACCCCTCATCACGCACCTCCACTTGGACATAAAGCCATTGACCATAACTCTCTGCCTGTGTGGATCAAGCCAATTCCATATCGACTGAATGGTCTATCCATCAAATCCGTGTCTCTCCACTTTGGAGATAAAGGTGTTGGACTGTATTACAGGCTTTACAGAAGTCTAGATGGATGACATCTCTTGTTCTTCCCATGTTGACTGTTGCTGTAACACCCTAGTAGAAGGCCACTACATTGGTCAGGCAGTTTGCCCTTAGTAAGTAAGAGCAACTAAGTTTTATTTTAGTAAGGTAAAACAAGGTAGCCATGGGCAACTTGTCTATTGTAAATGCTTCCTTGCCCATTGTTTATTGGAAACACCAAGTTTGTACACAAATGTTTGATTTTATTTTGGTCTGAGTAGGAGCATGAATGAGCCCCATTGAGAAAAGACAGAGAATCACAACAGTGACCGGTTTGGTGCATCCTTTATTGCCACCTCTGCATTCATTTGAGAGGGAAAGGACCTCAGTGCTGTAAGAGTAGGTGGCTGATTTTGTAAAAATGAAAACATCTCTTCCTTTATTTTCTCTGTTGAATGAGCCTTCTTTACCATTTTGATATGGGCTGCACAGAAATGAAGCAGTGGATTCTACTGAGCTGTAAATCACTGTGCTTGTGTTTAAATAAGGAGTATATTCAGAGCAAAGATGCTAGCTTGATTTCAATAAACCAGAAAGCATGTAAAATACTACCAGATCCTACTGAGTTACAGTCTTGCGTCTCCTTAGGACTTGCTCACAGTGGTTTTCTGTGCCAATTCAGGACACTGCCTTTAAGTTCATTAGCAATTCTGAGCAAAGTTGGAGAGAATTCATGTTTTTATTCGCCTGGGCGACATGCTTATCAAGTCAACTACCTACAGTCTGATACAGCAGGCTGCCAACAGACTTGTCACAATTTGTGAAGAGGGTTTGTGGTGGGGAGAGAAAGTGTAATGAAAACCATATCCACCAATTAAATACCCCTTTTAGAGTCCAAACAATCAGCATCTTTCCTTTTGCAAAAGAGATTTCTCAAATCAAAACAACTTGTAGAAGAAATATGATTTAGGAAAGAAACTTTGAGTAGATCTTTAATGAGTCTCTGGCACAATGACATAGCAAGGCATGACACATTTGTGAATCTGATCTGGCAAAGATTTAGCTCTCAGCAATCAAGCAAAAGTAATGCAACCAAATATGGGACATGTTCAGGTCAAGTTTTTGGTACCTGCAGTAACAGTTTTTTCCTAATAAGAAAAGAGTACATTTGGTGCTTTTCTTAGTCTGTGATACATATTTTTAACACCTGGAAAGAAGCATCAGTTACATTTCTGCTCAAGTGAACAGAAACTGACCTTCTCATAATAATGACAAGAAGAGGATCTTTGAAAATAACTGTCGACAGAGGATGAAATAGAGCCTGGATGTGACACATTCAGTGGTATTGCTGCTAGAGAGATAGCTGCAAAAGAAGCTTGGGGAGCTGGTTTTTTTCAGGAGGGAAGAGTAACTGTTTTGGGCTCAGCATTATGTGAGTACAGCTGTGCTGCTTCTAGACCAAAGCCTACAAGGCTGCATGGTGCTATATGTGGAAGCCCTGCTCTGGTCTGAGTTAACTTGGGGTTCTCTGCCCTGCTGTGCTGTGTGTATATGCCCAAAGTTTCTCGGAGGATTTGAGCCAGATGAACTGTTTTGTGTGCATGGGCACCTGACAGGCTTAAAAGGAGAGAGGTGAACCAGACTTATTTGTGAGACTGTGTTTCCTAAGAAGGATAGAAAGTAAGAGTAACTGTTTTGGGCTCAGCATTATGTGAGTACAGCTGTGCTGCTTCTAGACCAAAGCCTACAAGGCTGCATGGTGCTATATGTGGAAGCCCTGCTCTGGTCTGAGTTAACTTGGGGTTCTCTGCCCTGCTGTGCTGTGTGTATATGCCCAAAGTTTCTCGGAGGATTTGAGCCAGATGAACTGTTTTGTGTGCATGGGCACCTGACAGGCTTAAAAGGAGAGGGGTGAACCAGACTTATTTGTGAGACTGTGTTTCCTAAGAAGGATAGAAAGTCAGTAGATTGCTCATTGTACAGTACTTCATTCAGTGATGCATCTAAACCTGAAGTCTGTAATCTAAAGTATTGGATTACTGAGAAATTCAATCATTTTAGGTAAGAGACATTGCCTGTGGGGAGTACAAACTAAGGAAACACAGAAGAATCTTAGGTCTCTAGTAAAAAGAAAAGCAAGCTGTTCTGGAAGGTCAGTGTACATACAGCCAGGAATCCACAAAGGATTCTTGTTAGCAGGCTCAAGACATGCCTAAATTGGAAGCTGAATGCAGTGCTGACATAGTACAGTGATCCCTCGCTACTTCACGCTCCATTATTCGCGGCCTCAATACATCACGGTTTCTTTTCCCACTTTACAAGCTTGTCCTAGATTAGAACAATACATTCCAGGGAAGACAGGAACCTTCCTGTAGCGGAAAGGAAAAAACATCCTTATCTATTTTATTATGCCTTTTGAATCAAACNGTGGAGCCGCCGTGGTGGCTGTGTGGGTTGATTTGCATATTCATGACCGCCTAATTGAGTATTCATGCATGTCAGGTCGCGCATGCGCAATTGCGAAGAGGCCTCCTTCGTCACTCAAAAATCATGCTGCTAAGATGTGAAGCCGCAATATGGGGGGCACGAAGTGGAAGAAGGCCGACTGTATATATAAATAAGAACCAACAGTGACAGAACAGTAACAAGGAGAAAAGAAAACCAAAAAAACCCAAAAAGAACACTCAGCCACACAGCCATCAGGGGTCAAATGGCCCATCAAGGGCCTTTAGCTCTCCAGCCAAAAGAGAAAAGGACTCCTCCACCTCCACCCAACAACTCTTGTTGAGGAATTCTGCCTTTTGTTTAATTCTTTTAACATTTCCCTTCCTCAGAGTTTGAGAACTTCATGGTGGTTGTTGAAAAATTAGATCTAACCCATTTTTACCCTGTGTACTGCTACTCCACAGATTTCACTTATTGCAGCATGTTTCCAGAACCATCCGCCCATGATATTTGAGGGATTACTGTAGTTGCCTCTCTATCCGAACCACTAAAAATCACTTTTATTATATCTGTCGTTTAATATGCCCAGCAATTGCCTCATCAACCAGAAAGTCCTCTGTTATTTGGAGACTGGTTTTTGATTTTGTTCAAAGAACCAAGTTTATGCCAGGAGATTAATTTAGCTGGTAGTGTGCCACCAGAGCAGATCCTTGCTTCAGTTTTACCGTTTTTAAGGGAGGTGCAACATAGTATGTGCATGAATAGTTAACATGCCAAACCACAAGAATACATATGAATATGCAGGAATACCAACAGAATTAACATACCAAACCACGTGATCCAGAAACCCCGCATGACCCAAGTGAGTACCCATGATGATGTTTTTTGGCAGAAGCACATTTAGACTTGCTACTGCACGTCTAGAAGCAATTTGTGGATTAATAGACTCATCAGCCCAGTATATAAGGATCTGGAGAAGTCCAAGATATGCTGTGGCCACACACTGCCTGTGCTGCTTGCATGTCGCACGTTATATAGCTTTGAGATAATACAACCCAGGGAAGTCAGGACTCCCCTTTTCCAGCTGAATGTTTCAACAGCTTTACTCTTTATCTTATGATCTCTCCATTCCCAGATCCATACAGGCGTCAGGCTGTGGGGAGGGTGGTGAAGTACTTGTCACCCAGAAGTAGCCTCTGATCTAGTAAGTAGTGCATGTTCCTTGAGACTGAATTTATGGATGTAGACACCATTCCAGGGAGATTCTTCGATCTGGGATTCTCATTTTCTTATGCTCATTTTTTAACCATTGGAATGTTGGCAAAACAGTGTGCTTAGCTCTGTCCTTTGGTTTTCTTCTCCAAGAAAGGTATGCCCCCCTTGTCTGACCTAAGAGCCCAGGAGTGGGTAGCTCTCATGCTGTGAGTCCTGCTTTTACAATGGTCTAAGCGCAGCCAAAAATACAAGTTCTCTTTGACATTTTCCTTTGGCCAGTGTAGGGTTTGGCCTCTGGGTTTCAATAAGATGGCTTTTTGGTGCCATTTTCACTACGGGGAGCTTTGGCACCCAATGCAGCACAGATACTTGTTTTGGGACCTGGGTGCCTAATTCTGCACCCAGCTATGCAGCTCATCTCTTTACCCAAGTCTTTTACAGAAGGTTTGGATTTTAATTTCATTATATTTATTAAGTTTATTGTTATCCCACCAGATTAACTGAAGCCAGCTGCTTCTCTCCAGCAAGGGCTGGTAAATGTTATTTCAGAGGAGACAGGAACATTTGTCCTATCTTTTATTTTTTCAGAGAAAGCATGTTTGCCTGGAAAATATACCCAGTCTTTTTGTTAATGCCAAGATGGTCTAAAAAGACAGAAGATAATTCTTGTCTAATCTAATCTATTTAGAGTATTTCTAGTGAGCCCATTACTGGTGTCTGAGTGACAAATGAAGGTCTAGATTGCACCTGCAAGGTATGTCCCTGGGGAAAAGGCATATGCAGTACATAAGGATAAGGGCATGCATGTCCTCATGCTCTTATGCAGGATCTCTCCTCTATCCAGCATTTTCTGGTGAGACATTCCCAGCAGACAGCAGGTCAGATTTTTAAAAGTACTGTATATCACTCACCATAGACTTGCCTATATGTGAGCAAGCAAAATACATGAGGATGTAAACTGAGTAGTTTGCTATACAGTCTGCAGGGTGCTGGCATTGATACATGGAAAATTACACACATATGTACAGTTATTTAACTTAACTTGCTTGTATAGATTTGAAATACAGCTAATGTAATGCCTGTACTGGGCATTTCTTCTAAGAGTGAGAAGTACCACTATAGAGTAGAACATTCAAAATTAACAGTTCTTATCCAAATTTTGAAGATATTCTGTATCTATAGTTGGCAACTTCTCTGATACTTGTCAACCTGGTGCAGACATGAGCATGATGCACAGATTTCAGCATTAGCAGTGACAGATAATTTCCTTACAGAAAGAAGATGGGACAAATAAGCATCCTGTACTGTTCCTGTCAGCAGGAACATTTCTATCTGTTCTTGCTGCAGTTGCTCATTCCTTAGGGCCACTCACACCAAACAACACGGAGCAAACAGTATGAGATTTCACACCTAAGGCGTCATCTATGCCTTTGTAGCCACTTCTGGGCTGTCACAGTGAAATCTCTGGTGGGTACAGCGTTCTGCTTCCTCTCTCTGTCTTTTTCATGAGCTGCATTGACCACGAACCATGTCTAGGACTAGGTTGTGCTGGCCATAGGGGAAAGGAGGATGCAGTGTACAGGAATGTGACAGTGGGAAATGAGGGTTACATGAGGCCAGGCTATCCCATAACTGGCTCTAAGAGGCTGGCAACCTGCCCTCCTTAAGGGACATGCTGACAGCTCCTCAGACCAAATGAGCTCTGGTCCTCTCCTGTTGCCCCTGACCATGGAGGAATGGCATGGTTACGGAAAGGTGTTTATTCAAGGGAATAAGAAATAAAAAAGGCTCTCCACTCACCACACCCTTCAGGATACTGGCAAGTATCACTTGCCTGACAACCAGAGAAAATGGGGGAGTGAAGGGGACTTCAGATTTCACACCTCATGTCTGTTCTCCTCAGGCTCAAGAGGGGCAAAGAGAGGATGACTGTCTGCAGGAGGTTAGTTACCCCTTATGTCCTTCAGCTATTTGTTTCCAGCAAAAGTAGGAGTTTCATGGGGGTGAAGGGAGCTCAGTGGAGAATCTTGCCCATTGCTGCTGTGCTGCAGTGGGCCCCTTGCCTCCCACCCCCAATATTTGGTATTCTCATCAGTGAGAAGCCGGTAGGGAGCTGTGCATCAGCAGAGCTTTCTGCTGTCAGAGGACTTCTTAGTGCAGCAATCTTTTTTTGCTGTTTATGTCTGGTCTCTCTGAGTGCAAAGAAAAATGGGGAATCTGCCTGTTAGCATGTATCCTACCTAGACCCCAGCCTGCATTCAGGGATGAGGGTTATTTCTGGAACTGGGTACAGTGCAGCATGTATACATTAGCAAAATCAAGTCCTTATGCTGTTCAGGAAAATTTGGCTCTGAACAGAATAGCTAAAAAAATCTTGTCTGTCTGAGCTCCTCACAATACTGCGCAGCTTTTGTCAGCTGAGTAAAACCAATAGCATTTCTATGAACAGAAAGCTTTTGACAACAATCTTTGAATTATGGACCATTCTTTTAATTTTAACTTCTAACCCATGTTGTATAGTGTAGCCGTCATTTGAGGATAAGAGGTTAGTATCTTATTGACTTGGCTTTAAATTGCATTTCATTGTATTGAAGAGCATCTGTCTTTTTTTTTTTTAATACAGAGCAAGATATACTGTAATGTACAAAATATTTTACTTTCATGTAGCTGTAAGGCTAGACTTTGGAAAACATTCAAACTCAAAGCTAAGATGGTATTTAGTAAAAACATCCCAGAAAATTATGATTTTACAATTACCTTATTGGTAGTTTGATTTTAATGTAGTTTTGCTGATAGCTACCTTTGTGCTTAAGGATTGTAAATTAATTAGACATACTGCTTCATCTACTCAGGAGGCAAGAGGAGAGCTGAGCTAATAGCTCTGGGAGTGCTGTACCAATTTGAGACTGAAACTAAAATGACATGATAGAGGGAGAGGTTAGTCCTCTCCCAAGATTGTCACTCCTGGTCACATTTTAATGTGAATTTATTGGACTGAAAGAGGTTAAAGAGGCAATTCTGCACAAGAAGAGAGAAATTTCTAACATAAAATGGAACTCATCAATAGTCCTGGTGTCTGTGGGGAGTTATCAGATTTCATAATACTATTAACCATGTAATTAACAGGATATATAAAGTGATGTGCTTTAAAATAATTTATATTTCATATGACTTTCGATTTGCTAATAATACCTCTCTTTTTTTGTTCCAGTTTCTTGTAATCACTGCATTCCTTTTTTTTCCACTAGTCGTTATAAAAACCTTTTGCATCTGACAGAGGATTCTAACTAGTGCTCATTCCCAAGGGTCACATAATGGACAAAGTATGGATAAATCCACATGACAAATCCACTTTACAATATGGCACAGCTGGCATTCTCTGCTCAAGTTCTGTTCACAAATAAACTTGTTGGGAAATTGCATTGATGCAGAGTGCAGGGCAATGCATATTGTCTCACTCTGTCCTGAAAATGACCTCTCATACAGGTGGTGGTAACACATCAACTTTTGCATCTCACTTTCAGAGCAGTTGAGGTTCCAGGGGTCATTTGTAGAGTTCTTTGCAAAAGAATGTGTGCTTGCTGGTGGTGTTTTTGAGGATCTTCAAACCTCATTTTTTTGTCTTTAATGATTGAGTTTTGAATACCTGTAGTGCCTGACTGAGAGTTGCTGTGCTTGAACTAAACAGGACTTGTGTTCTGATGGACAACTAGATGCCCTCAGCTGGCACTGATAAGGACCAAGTTATTCGCACTGCATAAAGAACTGCTCATTTTCACTAGGACTTTTTTTGAAACTTTTGTCGGACTTGGTTGAAATTGATTATGAGGTTCGAAGTAACAGCCATGGAAGAGGGAGTAGATGACAGGCAGACACCACAGTCTGATCCTTTGCTTCCCAAGGAAACCCCTACATGCAATATATATCAATCTGTGAAAGAAACGTGGGTTTACAAGAAATTGAAAAAAAAATCTTGTTTCAAAACTGTATTTAGTTGGTAAATGGGAGAAAAATGTGCAGATTGAGTATCTGGTGCAGAGCCCATAGCACGTACTTGCAGAAATTTTCCCCCTGAAGTAAATGAGGTCTTTCAGGAAAGGTGAGGGAGGCAGTTGGAGTCTGTGAAGGACAGATTGCCTGTGCTGGACCTGGTGCAGCATCTCAAACCAGAAGAATCCTAATCTCTGGTATTTACAGCCAAAATGATAAAAAAGTATAACAAGTTGAAGGGAAGAGGAGGGTGGAGCCTGGACATTGGTCTGAGACAGGCCACCTTTCTCAATGCAAATTCAGCAGCATGATGAGAGCCAAGCCAAAGTCTACATGTCTGAATGTAACATCCTGGGTTTATAAGATGACTCAGTTGATAGATAGTCTAATGATTACATTTTGCTGTGACTGAAGATTAAAGTACCTGGTCTAGTTGCAGGATGTGGGCCTAACATAGACCTATGCAGGAACATATGTCTGCATAGGGTGGCTGAAGAGTATCAAGCTAGTTTTCCCTGCTATATATAAGTAGCGTATGCAAAAAAAATTCCATTTCCATCCTCACTTATCATACTAGAAACGTTTTTCTCTTATATCTGTAATACTTATAACTGATCAACAAAATGTAGTGGCATTCTACACATATTCTAGTAACTGCATATATTCCTATCAAATGTTGTCAAGCAGTATTTTATAGGAACATTTACAGCTTATCAGAAATTGAAGTGTTTTCTTCTCTTATGCCCTGGCTGTACAATTCTGAAAATTCACTTATACAACCACTTCCAGCAACTGAACAATAAAATACTTCCAGTCACCCTACAAGCTCATTTTGTACTACAGTCAGGTCTCCTACACCACGGTACCATAGTCTTATTCGTGTCCCACACAGTTCACCTTCCACGATGATTGGCAGCTCATTAATACGCAAATTTGCCCTGCACCCTCGCATGGCCCCCCCAGCGCTCCGGCACTGTTTTGGTGCTGCCTTGCTGTGTACTGGTATTTGTGTCGGCACCACCCAACACCATGAAAAACTCCTTTTCTGCTCGGCTGGGGACATGGGTGCAGGGAGCCGCCTGTGCAGCGGTCCCGGCAGCCCCGAGTGGCTCCAAATGGAGGTGGGGGAACCGGTGTGACCCGGAACGGAGCCGAGGGGAGAGGGGGAGGCCAGGGTGGCCCAAAGGGAGTGGGAGGTGGCAGGGCGGCCCCGAGCAGAGCTGAGGGGTGAGGAGTTGGCACAGCCCAGAGTAGAGGGGCAGAGCGGAGCTGGCACGACTTGCCACGGGCAGAACAGTGCACCTGTGGCCCATGCGGCACAGCATGAGGGTTGATTTGAATATTCATGATGGTCTAATTTGAATACTCATGTGTGTCAGGTCGCACATGCACAGTCCCGAAACAGGCCTCCTTAATCGCTGAAANGACTTCCGCGTTGAATGGTGGCTGCACTGCGGCCACCACCTGGGCCTCCCCCGCAGCTGCTGCGGCCGCGGCCCCCTGCGCCCCCACCGCAGCCCCTACTGCCCCTGCTGCTGCCCGAGCCACCACCGCCGCTGCCGTGGCCCTGGCTGCCGCCACTGCAGCAGCAGGTTGCGCATGCGCAGTTGCGAAACGAGTCTCCTACATTGCTAAAAAATCATGCCACTAAGATCTGAAGCTGCAACATGGAGGGCGCAAAGTGCAAGAGGGCTGACTGTATTTTCCCTTCTCTTCTTACCAAATTTATTAGCAGTGCTGCTTTAATTTCGACAGGCACTGCTTCATAATTCGAGGAGAAAAGGAGGATTCTGTCATTAAATGTGTGGAATCAGTTATTTTGACTCAGTAAAGGAGTCTGCTGAAAAGCATGATTATTCCTGCACATTGAATTGTCCTGAAAAGTTGGGTGGGAATAGAGGGAAAGAGGGGATGAAGGGATGAATCTTCACATGGCCTTTGCACTTCCCTGGGAATGGAGGCAGGGGAATTATTAATGTAGTTGCAGACAGATCTTCCAATTTCTGTAGGCTTTTACATACTAATAATTCTTGAGTATCATAAAACATGGGATGTTTTAAACCTCTCACATGGAGATGAATTAGATTTAAAACTATAATGTGGAACTCAGATTTTCGTTTTCTTTTCATTTACACAGCTAACTACAGTGTGTCAGTGGGAAGGGCTTTCTCATTCAGAGAAGTAAAACTGCCCAGTTCTCACTTTTTCCTTGAACTGTTATATCACACTATCTCAATCTTCCTTTCATGGTTCTCACTCATAAACTTCTTGTTTTCTTCAGCATTTGGATCCCCATATGGGATCCAGGTGGCCTTGATGGCATTGCAGGGACAGTTTTTGTGGAAAATAACTACCTTCCCAAACAAGGTTTGCAACATTGGGCATAAACATATAATCATTCTTGTATTAGTAACGTAAGTACACACTCTCTGTGATTTTGGGGGGATATGGAAGGAGGAGACTAGGCTTTCTTGTGGAGAGTGCAATGCTTTCTTTTTTTTCCCTGGATAGTGTGCTGTGTCTTGGTGTGCAGGGAAGGCAAATTATCTCCATGGTGGGTGTGCACAAGGGCTCACACTTCTGCAGGGAGGGCAGTTACCATGTGTGTTGGGTAAATGTTCCATATAGGGAGCAGTTATGGTCAATACACAGCTCATGGAGTGGAAGGAAACCCTAGCACACACACTGGGCAGCAGCTGTGTTGATCTGCAGAACCTGCTCCTCTGCTCTCCTGCTACCTACATGCTGCTGTAGACCTTATTTTAGTCATCACCACTTGTGGAGACTGCCCCTTGCCAGTGCAAAACTGTCTGGAAGGATACATGCCAGAGGAACTGGGAAACTTTTTTTATATTCTTGCCGTGGCCATTAACCATTGTGTTTTTATGCCCCACTTACCTTACATCATTGTAAATGTGACTGCAGTAGGTCTGCCAGCCCCATAATACTGTAGACCATTTCAAACCCATTAAAGTCTAATGGATATCTAGTGCCTGCAAGTGTGCTGTGTGCCAATTAGAATATTTAAACTGTGCAATGAAAAAGAGTTAATAAAATCACCTTAGAACTTAAAAGTATGATTGAAGGTAATTTACTGTCTTTCCTTCAGATGTTTGAACAATAAGATTATATTTAAAACAGAATTAATCTGTCATTTTTTAAAGGCTAAGAAACATACAGAAATATGTATTCATTCCCTATTTTCTCAATATAGTTTGTTGTGTATTTAGCAACCTAGAGTTTTTCCCTCTCACATTATACATAATGAACTCTTTCAAAACTGGTGGATTCATGTACTTAACCATAGGTTTAATTCCATGTATGGAGCAGGAACTTCACTGGAGATACAAAATGCCCATGGCATTAATATTTAAATTGTTGCACTTTTAAAGTTTTTTCATCCTTTCTCTCTCTGGGATTGACAAACCCATCTGTCTGGCCTCTAAATCTATATACAGGTATCAAAATTTAAAAATAAAAAACCCCCTTGGTTACAAATTCAGAGTGTTATGGCGGGAGTGGGAAATGCTCACCGTGTTTGTGAACTGCAATGTAAATAGAACAATTTATTTTTTTTCCTTTTGTGTTTCTGGTGACATGCAGTATATTATATTTCAGTTTAATGTAAGAGATGCACTTAGAGGGAAGCTACAGGCCAGACACATAGTGGTATAAATTGAGACAGGTCCATTGACTTCCATGGAATTACACTACTTGACTGATGGTAGCTATGTCTGTGGCCTGCATCTTCACCAGAAATCATGAAATTCATACATTAGCTGTAGTTGTCATGTGTGGAAGCTATTATTTAGGTTAATTGAATTAATTAAAATAAATATTTATGTTTTTAGCAAAACAGTTTATGTTCTAATAAGATAACGGACACATTTTATGCATCCTTTTCTTTGCTGGATTTTCTTGCCTAAAGATAATGATCTTTCAATCTCTGTTCCATAAATATGCATGTCATGTTCAGGTTTCTATTTAATACATGCATGAGTAAGTACCGCTGAATTTGATTAACTTCATTAATGATAAATAATGAAGAATGCTATTTTAACTATTTTAGGACAAACACTCACCCGGATAATGTTACTTGCTTGAGTAACCTTTTTCATCCTAATAGGATTGTACACAAGGGTAAAGTTACTCAGACATGTATGTGTAGGTTCAGTCTTTTATTATGTAGCAACTTTTAGAGCTTTTACTATCTGGCAAGCAATCATTTATATCCTTTTTAAAAAATATTTATGGCTTCCTTGACTAATTGCTTCTTACATGACTTAGAGCCTTTTGCATTGGTATCATTTGTTAAAACACATCCAGAAGCAGGCAGAGCAGAATCATTTTTCAACTTTTTAGTGTCATTTTTATAGACAAATAACACTTGTAAATGATGGATAATAGCCAGCAGAATGCTGTGTTGTATAAAATGAGCATGAATTATATTTGCTGGGAGATAGAAGGTTAACATGCCTGTGAACTAATTGAGGAGCCTCATGGTAAGTGCAAAGTGGTGCGTGCATGTTATAAACAAGTCTTAAACTAGCTAAAAGAGGATTTAGGTTAATTCAGTGTTTAATTTATTTTTTTGCACACTACCTAGTGTTTTCTTAAAAAAATAAACCTCGAAAGCTCTGTTGAATCCTAATGAGATTGCAGAAAGTCCAGAAGGAGAGACAGAGACAGCATGTTTAATTAGATGGGAAATTAACCTGTCAGAGTCTTGGGGGTGGATCTTATGCTCCTTCAAGACCAGAGCAAGCTTGGTCACTTCTGTTTGCAGCTTTGACTTGAACATTTGTTTATTGTCTCATAAAATACTGCTTACTTGGCTGGTATTTGAAAAAGTCATTACATTTTTTTTGTGTTCTGGAGTTAATAGTTTACATTTATGCGGTATTTTATGGCAGAAATCAAAATAACTGTCTTTACCCCAGAAGTATATGCAGTTGCATGTTACAAATGTGTGCAATTGAATAACTTTTTTATAGAAGAGTACTTGACAGATGCCAGTTAAAATCAAGGGATACAAATGCTCAGTGCCAAGCAATGGCAGGATATACAAAACAATTAAACAGCACAATACTGTGACCTAAATGGACCCCGTGCAAGTGTTTGACTTGATGCATAGGAGGAGTTCCAGTGATTTAAATAGAATTATTCAAGTGTTTTAAATGTATGAACTTACGTGTTCACAAAATGGGGGCTACATGATGTAAAATCAGTCTTTGCGCTTGCAGGTTCTTTCGAGACCTGTGTAAATGTTGTTTCATTCATCCTAAAATTCCAAATAATAGGATCACTTTCTTATTAGAGGGGCTGGATTCAATTTGTCAGTGCTACCTTACACTTTGGGGAATATTGCTGCAGAGCAGATACAGTCACCCTTTGGTCTGTCCATTGGTTAGATACTCTTCAGCTTCTTTTTCTTCCACCTTGTTACTTGCAGGCTGTTTGCCTACTCATTGAATTGGCTTCTTCAAGTATAAAAACTGAGAAAACCTGTAGACCATCTAAACAGTTCTGGTGGTCTACAGCTGATGTCTCTCTCAGGGGTGGTCAGCATGTCTTCCCTGATTTGATCAAACATGCCTCCAGCATAGCCAAAACAAAGGCGTAGTTCTTGCTTGACAGCCGTGTGCAAGGTCCTGTAATGGGCTGAGCTTTCTTGCACTGGGACACAGGTAGGACCCACAATGGCACAGGTGTAACCCACGGTGTGATCGGGGACAGCCGTGTGTCTACTCTGTGTGGTGGGAGAGAAGCTGCATAGAATTCTTCTGTGCCCACCCTGGCTGCAGGGCTGGCACCAGTTCTGTGAACTCAGTCATCACAAGCCTTTCCTCAGGGGCTCCAAGGGCTCTCTGAAGCTCAGCTCGAACAGGGAGTTTGGGATGACCTTTTTAGTTCGTGTTCCCAGAGATTTTTCCAGTACTTTAGTGGGGCTAGTTTGCCCTTGTGGGTCATTGTAAATACTTAACATTGTATTTACTTATCCTGACTTTAATTTTTGCAATGGTTTCAATTTAACTTTTAAATAAATATTTAGGGTGGGGATAGAAATTAAACAGTTGAGCTGTTGCCAGCATCCCTTTTTTTGTTCTTTTTCAAAGGCACTCATGAGACTCAGATGCAAAACTCTGGATAATATCCTTCCAGTTATGGCATCTGGCTTCTTGGCAGCCTCTTTGAGAAGTTGGCAGGCTTGGTGTTGCCTTTAAATCCAGAACGAGCTCTCTTGTAATACTTTTAAGCTACTTTCTCCTTCTGCTTGTCATTTTTTGCTTGCTTTACCTTCGATTTGGATGAATTCTTGCTTTATTAATCATTTGACTCTACTGTGCTTGCTCAGTTTTCTATGCTAGCAAGAATCTTATGGTGAAAACAGATTTGTTAATGGTTTTGAGATGGATACAAATATCTATTTTAAAGTGACCTCCAACTGTGTGCAAGAATCTAGTGTTGCTTTGGTTTCCTTTTTAATGAGTAAATCAGCAATAAAGGTAATCTTAACTCCAGTGGACTGGGTAGCCTGAATGTTATGTTTCAATAGGTTTATCACTACAGTAGCACTCAGATCGATGTTTTTGAAGTGTTAGCTCTTTGGAAGGTAATTTAATAGCTTTAGTAAAAAAAAAGGTTTGTGTAGGGAATATTTGAATACAGCCACTTTTCAGGTATTCCAGCTTCTCTTCCCCCCCCCTGCCATGTTGTAACTTCCAGTTTTCTGTATTTCCGCCCCCCCATGTTGTACATAATGTGCAGCTGCATTTGTGTGAGTTAGGTGCCTGTGTGTGAGCATGTGTATGAAGCAGCATTACCTCAAGGTAGCTAGCAAGCCTGCAGAGGGGAGCGTGCTTGTGCACACACACACTGCAGCGTAGTTCCTGTGCATTGCACATAGCCAAGAAATTGCTTTATTTGTTTTTGTTTATATTATCGTGCTGCTCCATGATACTCCAAGTGGATCTGGGGGAAGTGAATCCTCCATGGCACAGTTTCACCCCAGTCTGGAAGAGAAGGGCACTGAGTCTGTCTTCCTTTCCTGTCCAGGGAGAAATATTCCTGTGCTGAGGTCAGTACTAATTGAAGCCTTTTGCACAACAGCCGCAGGACTGGGCACTGGGCAACCTCCCTGGGTAGCAACCTTGCTTTTTAGATAGTGTCAGATCACAGGTATGGCTTAATGGAGTTATTGCTTATCCATCAGCCCTAAATTGAGGAGGAATGTTCTTCCTCTTCACTCTCTGTCAGGGACACTGAGTTAAAATAGTGTTACTTTCTACTAGAAGTAATAAAGAACATATGACTCGTGCCATGTATTATCTGTGTCTTTGCACTGGTGGGTTTCCACTGGATGCAGTATCTTTGGATTATCCCCTTATTCTTCTGGAAAAGACAGTAATGTTTCACAGGGGCAAGAAGAGGAGGACAAGAAGAATGTAAATGCAGTACTTCATTCCCAGCTGCTTGCCAGCCGCACCAGCAAGGTAGAGTGCCCCTGGCTGGCTGGGCAAAGCTGATGTGCTGCTTCATTCTCAGTGAGCTTATTACCTGGTGGATGTGGACTAAAAGTAATCAAAATGCTCTGATCTTGGCCAGCGTTGCAAGTATTGAAGAAAATACCAGGCTTTTCTATGTTAGGGTTTTTTTCTGTGTGTCAAAATATTCTGTGGTGGACCAAAAAGAATTAGACCAAGGTGAATATTTGATTGGAAAAGCAGTATCGTCGCTTTCCGTCACTTGTTGCAGATAAGAAAAGCCCTTTTAGGGGCTGGGGGATTCCTGTTGAAGAAGCCTAAAAAGTGACAGCTCATGATTGCAAGAAGGTATCTGTCAGTAGGAAAATATTAGAATGAATCAGTATATTTGAGCACTGAAATTTGCTCCCCAGAGAAGTGATCACAGCACCAAATCTGATAGAGTTCAAGAAGTGTTTGGACAATACTCTTGGGCTCTTGGGGATGGTCCTGTGCGGTCCAGGAAATGGACTCCATGATCCTTGTGGGTCCCTTCCAACTCATCATATTCTATTACTCTATGATTCTTCTCTAAACTCAGGTTCTTCTGAAGCCTGGTTAATTTAACTGCTACAGACTCCTTTTTAAAGGTGCACTACTGATTTGCATGTATATATCCTTTAGAATTCAGATTCATTAGAACTGCATGTATTGTACATGTACAGTTATACTCCTGCATTTGTGAGGAATGGGTCATGCCAGGGGTCTCGCAGAACATCAAACTCGCAAAGATGCACAGGTCATTAATATGCATGCAGGTCACGCCCATTGCTCCACCCCTGGCACTGCAGAGCACTGTGGACACTTTTCTACTCCTTCCTATGGTCTCTCTCAGCACAGGGGAGCAAAGGGAATTGTTTCTGAGCGGCTGCTGTCACCACGCATACTTGCAGCCCAAACCCCGCGCCGCTGCTCCCCTCCCCAGCCCTCCCCCGGCTGCTGCCACCACGTGTTCTCACCCTGCCTCCACGGCAGGGAAGTCGAGGTGTCCCTGAACTCCTACTTTGCAACACTGCGACACCCCGTGCTGCTTATGGTGGGGGTGGGGGTGGGGACGGACGTCAGTATCAGAGTTTCTTTCCCTTTAACTTCCACCATCCCAGGAGAGGCAGCACTGCCCGGGCTTTGACTGGGCTTTGAGTAACAAGGAATGGCACGTCCTGTGGCAGTGCTGTGCTGGATCTCAGTGGCTGTCTGTGGTGTGACCCTTCCACTGTAAGGACTGGGCATGGAGACACGCAGGAACAGGTCAGGGACCAGGGCACGGTGCCGCAGGGCTCTAAGTGCCATGGTGAGCCGGAGAAACAGCCCACCCTCCCCATGCACCCTCCCCGGGGGGCCGGCCCTGTTCCACCCCACAGGGAGCGCCGGCATCGCCCCTCGGTGAAGCAGAGGCACTGCGCATGTGTCAGCTGAGAAACCTCGCAGATCCCTGAAACTGAAATGCGAGAAATTTTCCTCACAAATCCGCGGGATTGTAATGGAGGGGTTGCAGTGCAGCAGGGATATACTATATTTCTGGATTCAACAAAATAACACAACCATCATCATTTCAGTTTTAATTGCCCATGCCTCTTACCTGCTGTTGCAAAGAAAGTAGCATAATTATAGAGGCAGCAATAACATACCATGGTCAACTTTTCCTGATAGTGTCCCAGCAAGGGTAACCAAGTCCATCTCAAGTTTCTTCTTTGGAAAAAAATCCATGGCATTTACAGTAATCCAAGTTTTCTGAAAGTGGAGTTAATCAAAACCATAACACTGAGAAAAGGCCAGAAATTGCTTGTGTACAGGCTTGATTATGTTGCAAAACTCTTATTTGTTCATTTTAATTATTGACTTTATAATAAAGGCACAGTTTAGAAATTTTGACGAATTACATTAGTTTTCAATTTCCATTTCTTTTGTTTAGTTATGACTCAACTAGATTTGTTATCTTAGACTTCATTATTAAAGATAGTGAGCTATTGGAAATTACCAGGGCACTTTGTATAACTTCCCCTTCACTGCACCCCATATGTAAATAAAAGAGGAGATGCTATTAGTGTAAGGTCAGAGATGGGGTCCAGTAAGTCAGCCTTTTCTACTAGTAACCACAAGGGGTGGATAAGGGTGACACCAGAACAGAGGAGGCACTAAATACTTGAAGTCAGCCTGTGTACATTAAAGTGTGTTAAACCCCTGCAGGAACACACTTGGTCGGTCCTCAAAGTGATCTCACATCAGTGTAGTTGATCCCTTTTCCTTCTAGAGGAAGGGTAAGCTGCCATGATACATGTTCATCTGACTGGGAACTGACTTCATTCTCTCAATTGGTTTGTGTTAACTTTCCTGAGAACCCCTGTGAAGATGAATCTTCAATTGCAGAGGTATTTCTCTCCTCTTAGCCTACAAAGTAATTGCCTCAGCTGAGATGTATCGCTGTTAGCTTTTTTAAAATGCTGACTTTTTAGTAGCAGCTTTTTCTGAATTACACCAGTCCTTCTATTTATACACTATTTTCTGTGTTGCAGTGGATTAGGAGAAAGTGGGTCTATGATTTTTGGCCACATAAGATCCTGGCTTAATTCTTACAAGGTGTTTATATTTAAACCCTCAGTACTTTGCGGTTCTTATCTTACGACTGCTGTACATTGCATTTTTTCCCCTGCAAAGACAGCCCCATTCTTCGTGGCGTTTTCACATCTGCGCATGCACAGTCCCTCTGCTGTGCCAAGAGGCAGCATTGATATTCCCTGTGGGGTGGGACAGCCACACCCTGTGGGGTGGTGAGATGGTGCCTCTTGCTTGCACGGGGACTCCCCGAAGTTCACTCCCCGTGCCTAGAAATGGCAGCTGCCGAACTCCCCACCACCGTGCCAGGGCCAGGAGCAGTGCCTGCTGCCCTCCTGAGGCCAGGAGTGGGCCGCCCTCTTGGTGCCAGGAGGGTGTTTGCTGCCATCCCATAGTGCAGGATGGCGAGTGGCCATTTCCCAGGCTGATAACATGGGGGTGGCACCCAGACCCCTGGATCCCCACTGGTTCCTGGGTTTAAACTCATTTTGCTGGCCCTGCTGAAAGCCATGGAGTGGCCACAGCCAGCCCAGGGATTCTCCAGGAATTTTAGGTGGGACCCTCAGGGTGCCTGCTCGGTGACTGCACCTCTGGCAGCACCACTCCCATGGCGACGGGCTGTGGCAGGACCTGGCCAGCCCCTTGCCCTATCTTTCTAAGTTCCCTGTCACATCCCGCTGTGCCAGCGCTCCAGGGAAAGAGCTGTGGGTGGTAAGGATGGCTGCCAGCCACTTCTGCAGGCGGCACGACTGCTTCTGGAGGCAGCTTGGCTGCTGGGGTGGCTGTCGACCACTTCTTTGGGCGGCATGGCTGCGGCGGTGAAAGCAACAATGTGGCTGCAGGGAAGTCCATGGATTCCTTGGTGACTCCCGGGGGGGGAGCAGGCAGAAGAGATTCCCTTCCCTATGTCACCAGAGGCCGTCAGGTGGTGTCAGGAATGCTACCCAGCGCTCCAGGGTGGAGGGGGACGGGTCGATGACTGGGGCTTATTTGCATATTCATGAGCTGCCTATCGTCACAGATCATGGGCTTCACGGGACTTAGACCCAAATCCCCGGAAGATTCAAGGGTTCACTGTACAAGTTAAAGAGTTGTTTAACTAGGAACAAATCCTTTTTGTAATATTTTGTAAGATATACATGAAAATTTTATACATTTTCATGTATAAAATGAAGCCCAAGCGGTCCAAAGCATGATGATCTAAATTCATGTGTTTGGTCATCATAGGCATTGCTGATACGTACAGGTGTTGCACATCATTCCACAGGCAACCATTGCCCCTGTTTGGGAAGCTATAGCGCTGTCGAAGCCACTTTGACAGCATCAGCTCATCAGCTGCCCCCTTCAAGTGCCGTACAGCTGCTGTACCCATGTAGTGACAGTGAGATAGTGCAAATATATTAACCTTGATGGCTGAATGAAGCAGAGTGCCTTGAGACATAGAACTCATTGAGGCTTCCCGTGTGGCTTGTGCAATTCTATGTTCACTTTTATTTTTTAGAATACTGAATTTTGTCGTAAGTACTGAAATAATGTTATTTGAAAGCAACAGTATGTCATACCAGGAGCAGCAACTATCAATTAGAAACATAACTCTTTTTTTAATCCTCACTTCAGGTTTGAAACATAATTCTAGGAATAAGCTTCAGGGATGTAATTTGTAAAGAATTTTTATGACTTTCCTCCTTTTTAATCTGTGCAAGGGGATAAATAATACAACTTTCACTGGAAAAGCTCAAACAGTGGTATTTGTAAAGGATAAAGACATAAACTTTTTGTTCCCTAGAAGTTTAAATTGCACTTGATTTGCAAAGTTATAGAACACTGTGTAATACATAAGACTATCTCTAAATATCAGTGCATGAGTATCAGTAGTGGTTTCATATTGTGCAGGTGTGAGCTGAATACTTGTCTTCTCTGATTAGGTAGTTTAGGAATGCTGAAGACGGTTCACAGGTTCACAGGTTCTTCTCAGTTGGAAGGGACCCACAGGATCATCTAGTCCAACTCCCAAGTGAATGCCCACCCAGGGATCAGCCCAAAAGCGTGGAACCATGGGCACCATGCTCCATCCATCCAAGCTTCCCGCCATCCAGACCATGTCACTGAGCTCCTCATCGAGGTTCTCCATGTCACTGGTTTAAGATCTTGGATTAATGCAGTTTTGCTTGTTTAAATAAAATGTCATTCTGGTAATCTGCAATTACTGAGTGCCTATTAGCAAAAATGGGAGAGAGCAGTGAGGTCATATAGAAAGTGATACCCAGTCACCATATGTATTTATTAGTGTCACATATGAAATTTATGAGGTAAAGCAGTGCTGAAAGAATTTGCTGTCTTTCTAAGCAATACTCATTTGAGGAATTACTTGAGATAAATGGGTTTGGCTAATTGAATCATACACTCTCATAGTGTGCTACATGTAAAACTAGACTAGGTAATAAATATAATTAAAGTAAACATGCCCTTCTAATTAGTAATTGTTTCTGCTATTTTAAGCAAATTTCAGTGGCACAAAGTAGCTGTTCCAGTGAAAACCTAATAATGGAGGCTGTAATAACAGGTGTAAATTAACACAATGGAGAACATCTACAGTGTAACATTCTAAATTAAAAATGACATTAACCAGTCTGATTTTTAAAAAGCTGTGTAATTAACATTTATTCACCCCCTGACAAATTAGTGCAATACAAATAGTAGATAATTTTACTCATAGCTTTAAACATTTTTTCATGTTTTATTTTTGTTGAACAGTAAATGGAGCAGATGTTGATCACTTTTATCAAGAACATGTCATATAAGGGCACTGTCAAAGGAAAGGCAAAGAAAAAGAGAAAGCAAAGATATTTACCCAAAGACATTTTTTTGAAGTGATATGCGGGAATTGTTTGAATATATAACATCACCGCAGTCAGTGTTCTTGGTTATATGTGCCCAGAAATACAACCTTTCAAATGGTTTAAGTTTGGAGAAATGCAAGTACCAACAGAATAATATCTATTGTGCAATAAAATACTTTGATTCCCCCAAGTGCATCTTCAAAAAATGTAGCATACTGCTAAGTGCTTAGCATTGATTTCTGTCTCTACAAGTAAATATCACCAACAGTATTTTCTTTTTATTATAGACATAATAGAATGACATGAATAGGTAAGCAAAAATATCCAAACTAGTTAAAAAAAAGGCTTTACCATAATTTGTGACAAAATATGTCTTAATTTTCACATTATAGAACATATCTAATCAGATCCCAGATTAGGATACAATATATCTGCACCATACAGAGGAGTTTAGTGACATGGTCTAGTTGGTGGGAGGCTTGGATGGATGGAGCATGATGCCTATGGTTCCACGCTTGTGGCCCTGATCCCTGGGTGGGCATTCACTTGGGAGTTGGACTAGATGATTCTGTGGGTCCCTTCCAACTCAGAATAACCTGTGAACTTGTTTCCATTTTTCTTGATTTTTTTCTCTAGATCTGTAAGAGTGAAAAACGTTTTCTGGCGAGGGTGAGGGGGAGTTGTAATTTTTTTCAGCTTATCTCTCTAAAAGACATTAAGCTATTAAGGGAGGGCCGCAAGGATGGGGAAGAGGGAAGCCTTATGAGGAGCAATTGAGATCACTTGTTCTTTCTGACTAGAAAAGAGGAGGTTGTAAGTCCTGCCCAAGGCCAGGAGTTGGATTCAGTGATCCTGATAGGTCCCTTCCAACTCAGCATATTCTATGATCAAAAGGAAATAAGCATTGTTTAATATTTTTTCTATGATGTCTTCTGATGTGTCAAAAATTGCAACACATGGTAGGCAAATTCAAATATCACGACTTCTTATTCCCAAAGTGAATTTCTTGGTCTGTATTCACCTCATAGTTGCAAATTCTGAGAGAAAGTGAAAGAGTAGTCCTTTTAGTGTAGTGTCTTCAGTGACCTTAAGCACTCAGCTTTTGAGGCAGTTAGCTTCTTGCTAACATGTGGTTTTCAACTACGTTTTGTGAGTGTTCCCAAAGTCCATACTGATGAGAAGCTTCCTGAGTTATTTCTGAGTGGCTAGTCCTTAGTGTTTGGCTTTATGTATCTGCTGTTGAGCATATTTAACATGTTGGAAGTTTAAGTTTGGTGACTGAGGGAGGAGTTGTGACATTTGGTCACAAAATCAACTTGGTTGCCCCTTGCCTTTTCTGTTGTTTTAAAAGAGGATTCAGATCCTTTGTGCACCACATTTTTGAAGATCAAGAGTAAGTTTCAAATAGCAAATATAAACTGCCACAACTAGAATTTCTGGAATTTTTAGAATGTCAGAGATTTTTCTCAGTTCTTGTTCACCAATAACTGTGTGCTGGTGGGGATGGGGTTGTGGGGAGGCCTGATCAACCTGTTCTGAGGTAAAGAAGCTTGAAGGAGACTGTGGAGTTGATAGCCAGCCTCTTCCAGCCCTTCCTTTGTAAGTTAGATAACATTCCTCAAATAATTTCTAAATCTCTTCTGCAAATTAAGTTGCATGACCTAGCAGACAGAGAACACAATTCATCACTGTCTGCTCTGCAACAAGTTTTTATAGGTGTGAAGATTATTATCATGTGTCTCCCAGTCTTTCCTTTTCTAAACCAGAAAAACCTCAATTTGTCCTTTTTCATACCTCACTCCATAATTTTTCCCTTTTCTGGGCTACACCACCCCTTTTCTACAGAAGAGGTCCCCAGGCCAGTGTGTGCATTTTCTTGGTCCCCAACTGTGGCTCATTTTGGGATGAATCACAGAATCACAGAATAGATCAAACTGGAAGGGAATACAGTGGGTCATCTGGTCCAACTTCCTTGCTTAAGCAGAGTTATCCTGGAGAACATTGCACATAAAGTTTGTTATCTTAGCTTTGAAGAATATTACCTTCACCTTGATACTTTTGTCTACTTAACTAATAATTTCCTTTAAATTTAGTGGAACACACCAGGAACAGCACAATGTTGTCTAGAATTATGTAAAAAAATCAGAAGTCTTTGACAACAAGCCTTTGTCATTGAGTTACTGAGTTATGATTTTAATTCACTGCAAAATAGAACCGTGAGTGTTACAATTATTTCACAGTTTTCCAAGAAACAGTCTCAGATTTAAAACTGAACAAATTCACTGGGCTTATTTTCTTTTACTTGTATTAAAAAACTAAAAAGTAGTATTTTTTTTGAAGGTTTTTGCTTTCCATAACCTAGAAGGAAGTAATTCTCTGCCATTCCTTTTGTCACTGAGAAACTATATCAACATTTCTCCTTAGAAAGTGTTAAGGTATACTAAATAGTTTTCTGCTTAACATACCATGCTAGCAAAAAAATATTCTCTTGTTAATAACAGCTTCTGTTTATTTTTTGCACTGGGATATTGAAATTACCAAGTGTGAATTTTACCATGCTTTGTTTGGATTCAAATAAAAATCAAATTCACCGGTGATGGTCTGATTTTTGTGCTCTCATCTGTGCCATTTTTTTTCTCACAGTGGGCCCACCCAGCATGATTAGGAGAGGGCAGCAAGCAGCTCTTTTGCCTTTCTGTTCTGTGCTACTCCAGATTTCTTCAAGCAAGGACCACTGCTTGCAGAGTAACACTGGTAGTGTAATGTGACTGTTCACTTGTGTTACAGCCCACTCCAGGAACATCACCTCTCTGACATGGAGAGATGTGCTGGCTTTTGGGGGGGCGGGAAGATGCTGTTGTACATCTACCCAAACCATGCTATTGGAACAATACATACAGTTTAGATCCCTGCTCATGATTTTACAACAATATATAGAATTTAGATACCTCTTAACACTTTCAGAATGATACGCAGAATGATTTTACACCTTACACTATATAGGTAAATACGTAATATGTTTATAATTTGTTGTGACACAAATATGCATTTGTGAACTCAGGCTCCAAATAAAGTATATAGTAAAAATTGCTTTTACAAGTTTTGTGGTTCTTCTTAAAGCTAAAATTTGCTGAGAAAATGTAGTTAGGATGAGGCAGCTTCATCAGATCAGATCACTAGCTTCCCTGCTTCGAGCTGGAATCAGGCTGATCCCCCCCACAACAGACAGCATCTGCCTCTCTGGCACCAGCCCTGCGCGGGCATCTCTGGAGTGGTTTCTGCATCTACTGCAGCCATTCAAGCTTTTCCTTCAGATTTGGAAATACACTACTTAAATGCATTTTAACCTACTTGAAAGTGAGGTGCTTGAACAGTTGTGCTGTTTCTGCAAGTTAAAATAGGGCTTTCTTTGCACTGGTATTGCATTAAGGGTTTTGTGTTCCTGACACGTTGTTTTGGATTTGTGGCGTGGCCATGTCCCCACTGCCCTTCTTAAGGAGAAGCAGTGTTAAGGCAGACACAAACTGAAAATCCTGTTTCAAATGTTGAGGTTTTTTTCCTATAACAAGAGATAAAATACCTCACTTCCCACTGCATGTCACTTAAAGTGCATGGGTGATTCTCTGTGAAACTCTGAAGATGTACGTGAGTTATGATACAGTTGTCTTTGTAGGCTAATTAATGGGGACTAGCATGTGTTGGAAGCTTGCACATGCATTACACCAGTCACTGGGTATAAAAATTTTATATCTTTTTCTCAATTTTAACATGTATGCATCTTTATTCCTGTATGAACATAAATTATTATCTTGTATCTTATGCTGATTTTAACTTACTTTTCTTCCTAATTTTGATTGCTGGTGCCTTGTGGCTAAATGTCAAAATATGACAGAGCCACGACAGAAGAAGTAGGATATAATGAATAAGATACTAAAAGTCGAAGAGTTCGTGTGCTGTGCACTTTTCTTGTGCAGGTTCAAAGGATATCTGGTGATGCTATTACAGTCGGCCCTCTTGCACTTCGTGCCCCCCATATTGCGGCTTCAGATCTTAGCGGCATGTTTTTTTAGCAATGTAGGAGACACGTTTCTCAACTGCGCATGCGTGACCTGCCGCGATGGCGGCAACCCGGGTGGCGGTGGTGGCACGGGCTGCAGTGGCGGCGGCACGGGTGATGGTGGCAGGGGCCGTGGCTGCGGCCGCAGCGGGAGTGGCACGGGCGGTGGTGGCGGCGTGGCCACCATTCAATGCGGAAGTCAGGCTACGCAGATCCCAATTAAGACTGCAGGTGCGCGTTATAGGAGACCCAACTGTATTGGATCAAATATAAACTTTGGGTCCAGTTTATGTTCTAAATTTTCATAAGAAAGAACTGGGAAGGAATTTGCATTTTGCTTTGCTTAAAAGAATACAGTGTCTTTTAGAGAAATTAGTTAGCTTTATGGTACAATGCAGTATGTTTGCCTACTACAAGTTTCTTGTGAAAGAAGAGTGAAACATCCTCTATATAAACACCTTTTTTCATTGTTTTTTATCATAAAGTTATGTATGTCGCAGCTTTCTAGGGTTCTTGAACCCAGACTTCTTACAGTGGTCCTTTTTTTTTTCTGTGAAAGCAAGCTGCCTACATAGGTGAATGATAGATTTAGACTGAAGTTTATATATATACGTTTATATGTAAATACCTATATATATATATATCTTATTCCATTTTCTGTTGAAATGTTTTCAGTTGAGCAGAACGAAAATGGAGCTTCATAATTCCCCATAGATTTTATGCTTATAGACATAAACAAGCAAACAAGCAAACTATTGCTGAAAACAATCATAATTTCTTCTTATAGCGAGTTACATTTATATGTTGATACAAGCAAAAGTACAGATTTTGGGGCTTTTATGATTTGAGCATTTACAGAGGTTGATTTTATTTTAATCTCTATGATTAGCATAGGTTTTAACTTCTTTGATTACTTTATCAGCATGTGCAGTTGTTAACATAATCCAAATTTATTTTTATTATGTAAACATGCTAACATAGATCTGTTTAAAACTTACATNACACTACTTAAATGCATTTTAACCTACTTGAAAGTGAGGTGCTTGAACAGTTGTGCTGTTTCTGCAAGTTAAAATAGGGCTTTCTTTGCACTGGTATTGCATTAAGGGTTTTGTGTTCCTGACACGTTGTTTTGGATTTGTGGCGTGGCCATGTCCCCACTGCCCTTCTTAAGGAGAAGCAGAGTGTTAAGGCAGACACAAACTGAAAATCCTGTTTCAAATGTTGAGGTTTTTTTCCTATAACAAGAGATCAAATACCTCACTTCCCACTGCATGTGGGGGAAAGTGCATGGGTGATTCTCTGTGAAACTCTGAAGATGTACGTGAGTTATGATACAGTTGTCTTTGTAGGCTAATTAATGGGGACTAGCATGTGTTGGAAGCTTGCATGCATTACACCAGTCACAGGGTATAAAAATTTTATATCTTTTTCTCAATTTTAACATGTATGCATCTTTATTCCTGTATGAACATAAATTATTATCTTGTATCTTATGCTGATTTTAACTTACTTTTCTTCCTAATTTTGATTGCTGGTGCCTTGTGGCTAAATGTCAAAATATGACAGAGCCACGACAGAAGAAGTAGGATATAATGAATAAGATACTAAAAGTCGAAGAGTTCGTGTGCTGTGCACTTTTCTTGTGCAGGTTCAAAGGATATCTGGTGATGCTATTACAGACGGCCCTCTTGCACTTCGCGCCCCCCATATTGCGGCTTCAGATCTTAGCGGCATGTTTTTTTAGCAATGTAGGAGACACGTTTCTCAACTGCGCATGCGTGACCTGCCGCGATGGCGGCAACCCGGGTGGCGGTGGTGGCACGGGCTGCAGTGGCGGCGGCACGGGTGATGGTGGCAGGGGCCGTGGCTGCGGCCGCAGCGGGAGTGGCACGGGCGGTGGTGGCGGCGTGGCCACCATTCAATGCGGAAGTCAGGCTACGCAGATCCCAATTAAGACTGCAGGTGCGCGTTATAGGAGACCCAACTGTATTGGATCAAATATAAACTTTGGGTCCAGTTTATGTTCTAAATTTTCATAAGAAAGAACTGGGAAGGAATTTGCATTTTGCTTTGCTTAAAAGAATACAGTGTCTTTTAGAGAAATTAGTTAGCTTTATGGTACAATGCAGTATGTTTGCCTACTACAAGTTTCTTGTGAAAGAAGAGTGAAACATCCTCTATATAAACACCTTTTTTCATTGTTTTTTATCATAAAGTTATGTATGTCGCAGCTTTCTAGGGTTCTTGAACCCAGACTTCTTACAGTGGTCCTTTTTTTTTTCTGTGAAAGCAAGCTGCCTACATAGGTGAATGATAGATTTAGACTGAAGTTTATATATATACGTTTATATGTAAATACCTCTATATATATATATCTTATTCCATTTTCTGTTGAAATGTTTTCAGTTGAGCAGAACGAAAATGGAGCTTCATAATTCCCCATAGATTTTATGCTTATAGACATAAACAAGCAAACAAGCAAACTATTGCTGAAAACAATCATAATTTCTTCTTATAGCGAGCTACATTTATATGTTGATACAAGCAAAAGTACAGATTTTGGGGCTTTTATGATTTGAGCATTTACAGAGGTTAATTTTATTTTAATCTCTATGATTAGCATAGGTTTTAACTTCTTTGATTACTTTATCAGCATGTGCAGTTGTTAACATAATCCAAATTTATTTTTATTATGTAAACATGCTAACATAGATCTGTTTAAAACTTACATATACGTAGTGATGTTTTCTCTGCAACATGTAAAAACATATAATAAGATCTCTGTCTATCTATTAAATGTGAAGGAAAGATAAATTAAAACAAGGCACCTTGAAATGTTTCAATTCTATTTTAACAGAAAACAAACTCAGTGACTGTCAGCTGAAGATCCCAAGAAGTCATTTTCTGCAAATACATAAAATCTGATTACTTATACGCTGACTTGTTAATAACGTTTTTTCACCATGAGGCTGTTGTGTGGTTTCCATAATGCTGTAAATCATGATTAAATGCATAAAAAAGATTGTCGCCCGAGATCCATTTTAAGTCAAGTGAAACATAATGCAATATAAAATTTACATCATTTTCTTGATTAACCCTGATGAACCTTCAGTCATTATCCATTATGGTAAGAGTAAATTGGAAATGCTGCTTTGTTAATAAAACATGTATAGACATTTTCATGAGTCATAGATTTGATGGTTATTAACAGATGACACATTCATAATGAAATACTGTGCTTTGGCTTTCCATGAAAGTACAATACTATGTAAGAGTGCATTCCTGTGTTCTTTACCTCAGGACTGTATTTTTGTACTCTTTTGACATCATATAATTTTGAATTCATATGGATCTAAAACCATAGCATAAATACAGGCAACAGGTTTCACAACTTGAATCTTGGTGCTGAATCTCTCTGTATCTTTCACTTGTCTTTCATAGGGATTCTTACCAGCACTAAAGTCATTATCAACTTAAAACTACTTGTCTTTGTCATCCATGGAAGCCTGTGAAGTTATGCTCCTTTTGCTTCTATACCAGTAATGTCTTCTAATACACACTGCTGTTTCCCCTGTAATGGCAAAGTGGTCTTAAAGCCAGCCTTAATGATTTAAACTAGGTTTGAAAGGTGAAGGGGATAAAACCAGGCTCGATAGAGGTGAGCTTAAGGTGGACTACCAGTGTTGGGGATTAAATCAATATGTTTTGTTACATTTCAGGAAACTTTCTAATTTTTAATAGGTGTTATTAGGGTTTTTTTTAAAAAATTCAATTTTTTATTAGTGAAACTAGCACTGAAAATCTTTATTGACTGAAATCCAATTTTCAGCAAACACATCAATAGGAAGATCAACAAACATTTTAAATAAAGGATTAAACACTTACTGCAAAACGTCAAATAGGAGTAAATTAAAAGGAGTAAATTCAGTTAATTGCACCATTCATATGATCTAATCAAGAATGTATGAATAATTTGCCTTTCTGTGCACATGCTCTACAGAGATGGACCATTTGAAAAAATGCTGTAATTTTTGACTAATTATGACTGTAAGGAACCTAAAGAAGGAGTATCAAGGGAGAAAACAATACAGACTTGGCTGATATAACCGATACATAAGGATACAGTGGAAAGAAGAAATGATTGTGTAGGAAAACAGACAAGCGGGGTGTTGTGTCTGACATCTCTGGCAGGGAAGCTATGTACGTAATAAGAAACTGGATCAGATACAGACATCACCAAGCTAGGTAAAACCCCGTGTAGCAGCCAAGGGAATTCAGCAAGGTTAGGTTAGGCGGAAAAAAGGTTCTCATTGATCCCCTCAGTTGAGAGCAGTCCTGAGGAGAAGGCCTTGAGGGTGCTGTTTAATGAGAAACTCAGCATGTCCTGGCAATGTGTATTTGCAGCCCAGAAAGCCAGGGGCTGCATGAAAATTGATGTGACCAGCAGGTGGAGTGAGATAATTCTGCCCTTCTATTCTGCCCTGGTGAGACCAGGGTCCTCAGGACTAGAAGGACATGGACCTATTGGGTTGAGTCCAGAGGAGGGCCGTGAAGATGGTCATAAGGCTGGAGCACCTCTCCTGTGAAGACAGATTGAGGCAGTTGTGTTTGTTCAGCCCGTAAAATAGAAGCCTCTATGGAGACCTTATAGCACCTTCCAGTACATGACCAGGGCCAACAAGAGAGCTGAGGAAAGACTTCTTATAAGGGTGTGCAGTGATTTAAGTGGGAATGGCTTCAAACTGAAAGAGGGTGGGTTGAGGATAGATAAGAAAGTAGAAATTCTTCATGTGAGGGTGGACAAGACAGTGTAACACAGTGCCCAGAGAAGCTTAGATGCCCTACCCCTGGAGGTGTTCAAGACCAGGTTGGATGGAGCTTTCATTATTATAGTGGAAGGTGCTCCTGCCCTTGGGGGGGACTGGAACTAGATGAATCATCTTGAGTACTGTGTGCAGTTCTGGGCTCCCCAGTTTAAGAAGGATGTTGAGCTGCTCGAGAGGGTCCAGAGGAGGGCGACAAGGATGGTGAAGGGACTAGAGGGCAAGCCCTATGGAGAAGAGGAGGCTCAGGGGTGACCTGATTGCTGTTTACAACTACCTGCGGGGCGGTTGCCGCCAGGTGGATGTGGACCTCTTCTTTCAGGCCAATGACACCAGAACTAGGGGGCATGGCCTCAAGCTACGCCAGGGGAGGTTTAAACTCAATGTTAGGAAGCGGTTTTTCACAGAGAGAGTGATTGCACATTGGAATGGCCTGCCCAGGGAGGTGGTGAAGTCACCATCCCTGGAGGTGTTTAAGAGAAGACTTGATGTGGAGCTTAGTGACATGGTCTAGATTGTGGGAGGCTTGGATGGATGGAGCGTGTTGCCTGTGGTTCCACGCTTATGGGCCTGATCCCTGGGTGAGCGTTCACTTGGGAGTTGGACTACATGATCCTGTGGGTCCCTTCCAACTCAGAAGAACCTGTGACTGTCAGGTATGAGTGCCTATAAGTTAATGACTGCACCCACAATTAGCCTTTCCTTGGTTCCTTCCAGTTGCCCAGTGTTAGCCCTCAGAAGACCTGACAAGAACACTACGATGCTGATTTTGCTGATACGATATGTTTATATTCATTCATTTGGTGGATGCATTATATCTGCCCCTGAAAATAGAGCTTTCTGTTTCGGACTTGGAAATTCCAGGCAGATAATTAAAGCAATCTCACTTCCAGGCTGCATCTGCCACCATGTGAGTGGCTGCCCCAGCTCAGCTCCTCCTGATCATATTCATTTTTAGTCGGTAGTGTTTCATGGCTAATACAAATCATAAACAGGCTGTAAAAGCTGAAGTGTCAATGAATCCTAGCTTTAAAATTGCTGGAAGCTAAAGTTTTAAAACTGATACTGCAAAGTGAAAAATGAAATTTAACCAGGCATTTTGGTGAAGGAAAAATAATTTATTGCATGTAAGATGAAAAGCTGTGAGAGTAAACATCAATCTCAACTTAGACACATGTCATTGATTGATGTTTGCTCTGTGCTGCTGCCTGGAGGTATACTCTTTGAAATAGCAAAATAGGTATTTTATCTGTCTCTGGATAGGAGCAGAGTTTGTTAAGTTACTGCTGTTTTGAGACCCTGCTACATCTTTATGTTCAATCAAAGTGAAAACAGTAAATCAGAGTAATTGCTTTACCCCACAGCATTCCTGTTTGTAAATGGGAAAAAATATTGTAAAAATCCTCAAATCAACTTCTGCTGTTTAAGCTAGATAAAAAGTCGAAAAAACCTGGTTGCAACCTAGGAAGGTATTTCACTGATGATGCCACTTGTTCATCAAAGGCAGTCCCTTTGTTAAAGCTTAACTGGTAGTTCAAATGTCATTAGGGAACACTTAATGCTTAAAAATGTAAGGTTACCATCTGTCAGAGCTCCCCATACCACATTAGCAATGAGTTTCCAAACAGGTGTCATTTATACGTAGCTGGAAATGAAACTGGTACCAAGAAATTGACTAGCAAAAACCCTACACACGAACAGTGAAATCAAAAACAGGCATTAAATGATAGCACTTTCATGTTAAATGAAGCCGTTCAGCAAGCAAGATAACCTGAATTGTTGCAATTACATCAGAGTTAAGACTGTTTCCTAATAAAGTTTAGAGAGTTTCAGGTTGGTTAGTTCTTTTGAGTTTTAAAATACGGCCGAGATACAGGAATGATGGTACATGCATTTAAATTCAGAATTCAATTTCCATTCTGAATTGAGTTTCATAATCACTGTTCTGTGTCAGGGTTGGACTGCTTTTTCATTCTATTGTACAAGTTCTTCCTTTGACTTACTCTATTTAGCTACTTTGGCATAAATATAATAATTCAGGGGAGAATTGGACTATTAAATATTTAAGAAAATGCCCTCACTTCAGCCTGAAATTTAGTATATTGACTTGTGTGCCAGATTAAAATTTGTGGGGAAATGTTAAGAATAATCAGTAAACCATTTTAAAATTTATTTTCTTGAAATATTGCCTATTTTCTGTGGCTTTGAAGCAGTTCCAACTCTGTTCATAACTCAAAAATGACCATGCACTAAAATTTAATATCAAAGATATATGTGTCCTTGCAGAAAACTTGTTCACAAGTCTAGTTTATTCGTGAAACACACATATCTTTTAGTCATTTATGGTATGGGTTGTGGTTTTGGCATGGTTTTCTTTTGTTGGTTTGTTTGAAACGAGATCAGCATTGTACACTCCCAGGGGATATTCAGGGACTGCCCCTGGCACCTTGGGGATGGTGTCGTTCCTGTGATTCTGGGAGTGGATGTTGTAGTCCAGTGGCTTTTTGATGGAGCCATCTAATGTGATTATGGAAGAAGAGGGGTCAGGTTAGGAACAAATGGGGAGGTTGACAAAATCTGGGACAGCAGCTCAGCCCTGGGCACTATGTCTTACCTAGCAAGGGCCTGCCAGGAGTCTGCAGGAGCTGTGGGTTTGCCAGTTTAAGAAATAGTTGTGTGTTAGCATGAAGCATCAGCTCTGCTTTTGTAGTTATTATACGTATCTAGACTTCAGGTGGTGAAAGTTGTTTTCCAAGTGCCACAGATAGCTGCGGGGGTGAAGGAGATCAGCCTCCTGGGTAAGTATTAACTGCAGATAAACAAGCTACTCCTGCTAAATTTATATCATTATATTTATGTGTATGGGGAGGTAGAAGGAAAGTGAATGTCTGTGTGGGTGTAGCAAAACCCTCACAATTCAGAGAATAATGAACTAAATCTTTGGACTGGAAAATTATATTGGAAAGTCTGAAAAGCCAAAGGTGAGAATGCGAGTTGTTGCAAACAAAATCAGAAACTGTGGCCAGGTCTGTATATACATGGGGTTACACCTTCCTCTGTCCTGCTGGTAGGGCTGCCTGGGCCACAGACCCCCTACCTTTGCCAGAAGATAAACCGATGCCAGGCAAAGAGAGTACGAGTAATCTCACCTTCAGTTTAGGTACCCGTGTCCTTAAGAGCCCCAGAGATGCCAGCTGTTATGAACATGGTGATTTTGTAAAAAAATAACAGTACCCTTCCTGAATCTCTCCTTAGTGATGCAGCAGTTTTGTGGTTTCTGAAAAGGTCAAGTAGCATCATTAATACACACCATATGCCTGCAAAGACATGTAATTCCTCAGTGAAGGTGCAGTGCTTTCGTTTGTGGAAAAGGACATCTTCCTTTGAATGCAAATTTGGGCTTTCCCTAAAACTGAAGGACAGGAGGATATGACAATGCACCGTCTCCGACCAGTCATCATGGCGATTAGACTTTTTATTTGAGTTGTTCCATGAAATGGTCTGTGAGGGAGGTAAATGAAGTCAGAAATAGTATGCGTTTAAAAAAAAAATAAAGGAGATTCTTCAACACTTAAAACTTTAGAATTTTTATATGATTGCTTTCAGCCTAGCCTGAGACAACATAACTCTTTGGACTTAGTAGGAGATTAAATCCAGCCGCAGGTTTTTTCAGGTAAAATTATTGCTCTGCTCCTAGGCTGTCCCCAGAGCCATCTCTATTTCTAATTAAGGACTAAAGGAAACAATTCCTTCTGATGTCAGGAGTAGTGTGAAGAAAGGTACCAATATTTCTGTGGGGAGGCTGGTGGCATCAGACTCTCCTCTTCAGGCTGCTCTCATGGGGAGTCATGCTCACCATGCAGACAGCCAAAGAGTGGATAGCCATCAAGGTAGTCTTCCAAAAGGTATCATAACAGACCAAAATTTATTAAATATACATACTCTGAGACATTTGGCAGTCCATTGGAATTCTGATTTGTCAAGTATCTGAGGGTGAAATTGTTGAAAGTATCCTGGAAGAACCAGAGATGGTAGGGAGGGCTTCTTTGACTCTAGTGGTGATGGTGTGCCGAAAGTGCTTTGAGACTGAGACACTGCTATTTAAACACAATTCATTGGTAAATCCAGTGTATGTCTTGGCAGCTCTTAGGGCTGAAATAAATCAAAATAATCAGTGTGCCAAATTTGAGATAGTTTAATTTCTATTCATATATATTATATATATTATTCATATATGACTTTTGCAAGTGTTTGACTTGTTGCTCATGCTTTGTTTCATGTCCTTTAAACATGAATTTGAAACAGATGAAATATTTTTTAAAAAACAGTGTACCATTTACAAACTATTTAAATTCACCATTTTGGTATATGACCTGCAGGAAACAAATATAAATGGCACTGACTTTGGCAAGATAAGTGTTTGCATATTCTTTGGTTTCCAAGTCTTACAAAACTGCTTCAACATGTTGGCCCATATTAGCAAAATTCTTCCTCAATAAACTGATGTGTGAGCTTACATACTACACATGTGTATGTATATATCCCTCACATATGTACACGTGCCCCAATAAGCTAAAAATCACGAGATTTTCAATAGCTTGTTCTTCATGGCTTAGCTATGGAAATCACAGACATTTTAAATGATTAAAAAGTACATATACCTTTGGGATTGTTTTAAATTGCAAATTAAAAAAAATAAAGATGGAAACTATTAAAAAGAATCATTTTCCATTAGCTGAAGTGTTTGCAATAAAGATGATTATAGCAGTTGGCAGTATTCTCCTTGAACCAAAACAAATAAATACTTTTTGTGACGTATGTTCAAGGAAATGCAATTGCTGCAATGTTCATGCAAATAAGGAGCAGCCTCACGAATGCTAGGCGTTTTGCCATCTGGTATTACCAAAGGAACACAATTCTCAACTTGTAGCTCTTCCTAACTTAGTGCTTATAGATGGCACGGTAGGTACTGTCACACAGTTCTGCCATTTGCATAATCATTCTGAATTATTGCAGTTTGTGCATTGCATTGTCAGCAGTGAACTCATTTGAGAAGGGGGTTCAGAGACCTGATGACTTGTATGTCTTCATCAAATATGTCTCCATCCAATAAAGGGACAAAAATGTCCTTCCACTTCAGGAGCATCATGCCAGTGCATTTTTAAATTTGTATGAGGCCTAGTGATTAATGTTATACTTGTTTATTTCTTAGAAATTGAGTAGAGACCAGTATTATAATTAATTTCAGGGAAGCTGCTTATCTTTATTGGACTGCAGGCTAGATTCCAAATGCAAAGCATCTCAAGAGTCGAGAGATTCTGGATGGGGTCATGAAGCTGAGACTGAAGTTATAACCGTGCAACTCCAGAAAAACCTAACCTAATAAGAGCTATTCAGCACGGCAGAAAGTCTGATTTGGACACAGAGATGGTTGTTAACTAACTTGGCAGATGGGAGTTTGCCCAATAGGATGATGTAGTAACTGAAGAGCTCTGCTCAAGTAGCAGTCAATGAAAACTGCCCTGCCTCTGGGCTCAGCAGCATGTGCAGAAGATGATCTCTTGCATAAGGACCCCACAGGGAGACCTGGAGGAAGGCATTTTCCAAAACTCTATTCCTGCGATTGCCTCCTCATACAGTGCTTTTCAAGGAGGGCGTGTTGGTGTGAATAACATGTATTGCTCATGAAAATTGTGCGATAAAAGCCTCAAAAAACCTCAGCCACCTGTAAATGGAATAAGCAAACTGGTGTTTGGATGCTGTCTCCAACCTGCTGTACTGAAACGCTGTGTTTCACAATAAACCCATGTGTCTTGTTAGAGTCGTGCTTGGTGCCTGGTGTCTGTCCTCAGATCCATCAGAAGGGCACTCTGCAGTCCAGACAGAGTTAGCAGCATTAAGGAGCAAACATAAGATTTTGTGTTCATTTGGTGACTGATGAGGCATTGTTCTTAAACACTAAGTGTCTAAGATATCCTGTGTCTTTTCGGCTCCCTCAGATTTTGAATTTGAATCAGATAGCTGTTGGCCTTTCAGCTGCCTTACCTTAGGCATGCTAGGTAGCAAAACATATACAATGCAACATATGTTTTGCTAACTGGGAAGCTGGTTAGTGGGACAACATTTTTCTTATTAACACATGGTGCACTTACATGACATTAATATATATTTCTGCTTTACAGATTTAAAGTGCCAGAAGAAATGCATTAACTGAGCTAAGCAAAGTACGCAATCAGCATACTTGTCACGTTGTCCTGAAATAACATGTAAACTTTGTTAAACATGTTATTTTGCTTTGTAAGATGGATAAAACAGACCGAAATGTGCAAAACTATGTTGTTCTTTGGAAATTCAGGGAAAGGATTCTCTGGTTTATGTTGTCATGCATTAAACTAGAGTTCTGGAAAAAAAATGTTCTAAATGCCTGTACTGGAGCTGTAAGAGTTAATTTCTCAAAATTAGTATTATTGTGTAATGCAATGATTTTACTCCCTCTCCATCTACACTCTACCAACCATACATATACTGTCATGCTTGTATTCATTTATTCATGTATTGAAGTTGTGATAGTGTCAAATCCATCAGAAAGAGAAATTGTTTCAGTAGTAGTTTCATGACTTGGCTGATTAACAGAGATCAGAAGAAGCAACCTAGCTGTGGAAACCACTACAGCATATAGTTCTAATAGCTCTTTAGGGAGCTAGTTAATGAAAGAATCACTACAGAAACACATCCATGTGAAAAAAGGAGCATTCTCATACAACACTCAGAGGATATGTCATAAGTGGAAGTATGTTCATAATTTCTATTTACTCATCACTGTAATTACCATCTGCCTTAAGAGTACTTTCAGTCTTTGTCAAAGTTGCTTAGATATTTCCTTTATCACATTTCAAGCAGAGAAGTTCTGCATAGAATAGATTCTGCCCTGTGATTTCTTTTTGGTTTTTTTTTGTTTTTCTGTAAGAACTTAATTATCTATTCTCTGTGTGAAAAAAGCACCAGGATTCCCAGAGACCTGAGCCTCCCAAGCCTACTTGAACTGGCATTCATCTGATTCATGTTCATGCTTATTTTTGCCAGCTGTCTGCAAAACAGAGTTTCTAACTTTTATGTGCACCCTGGTTTATATTTTGCGCTCTAATTTTTAACTCTTTAAAAACTGTTTCTCTCTCTTTTTTTTTTTAAGTGTGTACGAGCCAGATAGAAACGTGCTACGAAGGAAAGAATGGGAAAGAAGAAATCAGGAGGCACAGCAGGAAGATGGCACATTTAACACGAACTATTCCCTTTTCAGTGAACCATATAAGGTAGATGGTTCCCAGCCGGGTCACTCTTTGTTCATTTATTTATTCCCAGCACAAAAATGCAGTTGGAAGAAGGCATTGTTCAGGTTTCAGTACCCTCCCACAGGTGCTAGCCTCACAGAATTCCCAGAAAACATGCATTATTCATAGAGAATTGGACTTTATGCGTATATATATGTATGTATAAAACTTCTTATAGTGTTCAGCAGCAAGACTGAAATAAATTAGAAATATGCCAACTTTATATTAGAGATGGAATTAAAACTAGAAGGTGAAGGTGACAATGCCCTGTTTCTGCAACACTTAGAAGAAAACAGTAGTGTAGGAATAGTGTGTGAAGGTCAAGCAATACAGAAT
>WEKX01022141.1:1398-37356 GCA_013390025.1 Pitta sordida | reverse complement strand
CTTAAAATCTCTTTTACAAGGGGGGGGGGGGGATGTGAAAAAGTAGGAAATTAGTTCTGGATATTTTCTGGACAGAATACCTTGCTCCTTTAGCCCCGTAATTGTTTTAATGAAGAAAAATATTCTAATGGCTTTCCATACTGCCATCAGGTTTATTTTTAGAAGTGTTTTGTATTGCCATGTTCAAATGCATGGATTCATCTTGCATTGCAGAAGAATGTCAGAGCGCTCTAAGTTGGACGTTTGCACAAAATGCTTTTCTTACATACTCATTTTGTGACCATGTTTTCCCTATGTGAGTGCTTAAATATGGCCAGCAATATTTCAGAGCAAATAGTAGGACAAACTTAAGCTCATAGCAGGTTACCTGAGATCCCATTATGTTCCCAAGAGGATGTAGGTGAACTCTTCTGTATGAGATCAGCTCAACACAGAATCTCACGTCAAGTTGTCCCCAGTGTATCCTGAAGGAATAAACAGCACAGACCAGTTGTTAGCATATGCTGTGATAGCAGTTTGCTGCAATTATTCTTCTGGTTATCTGGAGTCTCTTAATATAAGATATCTATGTGTGACCTTCACGTCACATCCATATAGAAGAAAACCCAATGACTTTTCTGACCTAGTTATAGTCTACAGATAATCTGCAGTTAGGCTTTTATTTCCTTCCCATCCAAATAGCAGCTATCAGAAAAAACAGACCTTCTTTTAGGGAAGTTGGACTTCTCAGGGGCAAAACTTGCACATAATTCTTTCACGCTCATGGAGCTAGAGACAGCCAGGTGGAGAGCTGCCCTTTTGCTTACAGTGTCTTTTTAAAGCAAGAGTTTTCAATCTTTGCCATTCTATTCACTTGTTTTATTTCTTTGTGAAGCTTCTGCATTTTCAATCAGGAAGTAAAGGAATTATTTTAAAGGCAATAATTTATCTTAAAAAGTAGGAAGGGTGACTGTGTTCCCCCTGCTGTGCACAGCAAGCACTGAGTAATGTGAATAATTTGGCAGGGGTTCTGTTCACCTTTTTTTGTTAAAAAGAGGAGAGTACCTTGGAATAAGCATCATCTCAGAGCATTTTCAAAGAAGGGACATAATCATCTGTACTTTTCTTGTTTCCCACAAGCTGTTTTCAAGTCACCTTAGAAAATCCACTTTAGTACAGTGGTAAGTGTCCCCACCTGGCGTGTGGGAGACCCGGGTTCGTTTCCCGCCAGGGAGACAGTGTTAAGAGTTGGACTCGATGATCCTTGTGGGTCCCTTCCAACTCAGAATATTCTGTGATTCTAGAGCATTTGACTGGCTTAAATTCATTCAGTGCATACATGGGATGTTGTGTGTGGCTTCCCAGATGGTTTTGGAAACTTAAGCAGGCAGAGCAGAAAATTTGGAATACAGTGTTTTCCTTCATGACTGAAGGAGCGTTTGCATTGGGCTATAGGAAAAGTTTTATCATGGTAAAATTTAATCCAAACCATTCTATGTAGTTGTGATAATAAATTTTCTAGTTTCCAGGTAATATAATTTAAGTACAGCATGATATCAGTAATAGATTTTTTTAATATACTCTAAGGCTCTTTATAGCTTTTCCACTTCAGAGTAGATTTAAGATGTTGACAAGTGTCTTCAGAGACAATAAGGATTTTTGATTTCATCCCTCAACGCTGCTGCTGAATAAGGCAGTGCTACTTCAGTAAGGATTTCAGCAGAAGCATGCAGGGACTTTTTGTTTTCTTACCTTGACTGATGCAGAGCACTCAATTTTTGTTTTGCAGACTAACAAGGGGGATGAGCTTTCCAATCGCATCCAGAATACATTGGGCAACTATGATGAAATGAAA
Organism: Pitta sordida; assembly: GCA_013390025.1. Lineage (NCBI taxonomy): Eukaryota > Metazoa > Chordata > Aves > Passeriformes > Pittidae > Pitta > Pitta sordida. Next base: position 35,522 of record WEKX01022141.1, on the reverse strand, counting down.
GACTTGCTAACTGACCGATCAAACCAGAGTCATCTCGTTGGAGTTCCAAAACCTGGGGTCCCTCAGACATCTCTCCCCAAACCTGATGAACATTTTCTTGCAGACTCAAGACTGCCACCTCCTCCTCCCACTTCCAGCACTACTTCCTCCACACCAGCATCCCTAGCTGCCCAGCAGAGCAAAAGTACCACAATGGGCTGGCAGAAGTCTGGGCATAATGCCACTTCAGATGTCCAGCAGAGAGTGAGCAAACATGGACACCGGTCACTGGAGTCACACAAGGGTGACTTCAAACAGACGAACCAAAAATCCAGTCTGGAGAAACTAAAACGCTATGCATCAAGCCCCACCTCTTCTTCCTCCTCCTGCTCCAGCACTGCCCAGCAAAGCTCACTGAGGGCCAGGTTAGGAGACAATATCAATAGAGTGCAGCAGCCGACAAAGCTCAGTTGTAGCTCAGAAGGAGGAACCCAAGAGAGATCAGCAAAGCATGGCAGTGGGCACTGTGTCCAAAACTTCCCACCTTCTCTTGCTTCAAAGCCCAGTCTGGGTCAACAGAAACCGACAGCTTATGTAAGGCCAATGGATGGTCAAGACCAGGCTCCTGATGAGTCTCCGAAGCTGAAGTTAGCAGCAGAGACGACCAAATCATATAGGGGAGTGCCTTCCAACAAGCCTGATTCGGCCAGGACCAAGTCAAAGATAGCCAAGTTCAACATTCCTAAGCAAGAAGAAGTAAGTGTTTTTATATCACTTATACCCCGATGGAAGGATGGATGGATGATACCTTATTGCACCTGTGTCTTTACACATTTTTAACATTTTCGTTTGCATGTTGAATTTTTTTGGTAACATTGACACAGTATATTGGAAATAGTAGCTTCACAGTAGTTTAAATAAGATATTGGTGAAATGCTGTCTTCAGGACCATAATACTTCGTACAAAGGCACATTTTCTACTAGTATATACATACTATTTCACTCTTTTTTTCCTGAGCATTCACATAAGAAGTCTGGATTTTTTTTTTCTAGGCAGGTATATTACAGATATATTACTGTTCACTGACTTCTTTCTCTTTGATAAAGATTAAATTAAATGCATGTGATCATAAAGAGTTCTGCCATCACTGATGTCAAAGTAGTTTCACAATCTAAATAAATTACTTACATAGTATGAAATTTGTGTATACCCCGATGAAATTTGTGGAATAGATGAGAATACAGCAATGAGTATTTTAGTTCATTTCTGTTTGTTTCAATCCAATTTCTCAGGTTTACTTCTTAAAGAATTACCATCTGTAGAAACATGGTGTAGTGAGTTGACCCAATACACCCAGCTATGCTACAAGTATGAGAACATGTCTGAAAAAGCTTCTAGACAACATTTCTGTTATCAGCAGTAAATATGAAAGATTTCTGCTTGGTTCATTTATTTCACATTCCTTTTATGCCAGTAGGACACTTTGCTTTATCATTTTGACTGTGATTTTCTGTTTAGTCTTTTTGGATGGGAGGAAGTGATTTGTTTTAGTAGAATAAGTACTTACTTTCCCTGTGGTGTATTCAGAGGCCTGTATGCCAGTTCAAAGATGGTCACGTCATCCTCTTGTGTAAATCTGTAGAGCTCTCATGTCTTTAACAATGTATAGTATTTATAGGACTAAAAAACTCTATTTGACTGAATCACTGACTTTCTAAGAGAGGAGACAATGATTGATCACTCTTTTTTGACAGCTGTGTCTTGAGATGGTTTTAGTCTTAAAATTTTGTTTCTGGCATTCTTAAAGGAGAGGAAAAATCTAATATTTGGTAGAGTTCACTGGCTTCTTGATGTCTGCTTTTCAGAAATGGAGTTGATTCCTGTATTTTCACACTGCTCCAGTTTGGGAAAGAAATCTTTGGATGCCATTACTTCTGTGATTTTTCTACACATGAAAGTTCTATCATTTCCAAACAATATGTAGGTGATATGTTGTTCCTACAAAAGGAGTTGTTTTAGCCTCTTAAGCCAGATTTCATAAGCAAATTGAACATTTAAAAACTGCTGTAATTGTGCAGATAGATCTGGTAATGGCAGACACTAATAGGCATTTAGCTATTATTGCCTCTTTCAGACTTGTGCTTCTATCTGCAAGTTGGAAGTATTGTTAGAATTAAATATGCCTGTGGCATTTATCTGACTCTTTCAAATTTTCCCTCTTTACGTGTATGCAATACTCTAAGGACTAGTTTGCAAAGCAGTTTTGATAGGCAATTGTTTGTTTGTCTGAAATTTAGGATTTACCATTTGCATTCCAAATGGACTAGGTAGGGGAGGTGGTGTGCTCTGGGGGTTAGTGTAGGCAGCACTGTGAGACCACCACAGTCTCGTGGTCAGCTTGTTGTTCACTAAAACCCCCAGATCCTTTGCAGAAGAGCTCATGGCCAGCTGATCAGCCTCCAGCCTGTACTGGTGCTGGGGTTATTCCTCTTCTATTCAGAAGTTTACATTTCCCCTTGTTGAACTTCTTGACGTTGATGTAAGCTCATTTCTTCAGCCTGTCAATGTCCCTCTGGATGGCAGCACTACCCTCTGGTGTATGAGTCACTTCACCCCGGCCTCCAGCAGGACTTTGTGCTCCTGATCACCACCCTCCCTACTACTTTTATAATAAAGCCTTTGCTTTCTATTTGCATGTCTAATTTTGTCATTACACATATTTTTTCTACTTTCAGTTCTTAAAATGTGTTCGTAGTGATACCATGGTCCAAAGCCTGTAGTTTTCAACTTAGCCAAGTTCTGCAGCTGCCTAACTGAACTGAAAACTGCGCTGCAGGAAGCTGTAAGGGAAAAAGTTGTGAATAGGGGAAGCAGACTAAAAAGAGGTAAAACTGGGGGGCAGGGGGCCAGGAGAAGCTGTCGAGCCTGATCAAGTATAGAAGTGAATGGTAAGAAATTATCATTTCCTCAACTCTTGCAGAATTGGGGCACATGAAATGATGGAACACTTCTATGTGATATTTCAGTTTTAATTTGAACCACATGTGACTGGGCAATTTCAAGATCCACAGAGAAAATAAGAATATATGTATTGTTATAAATCTTCTGGTTTGCAAGTCAAAGTTGAGTCCTCTGTTTTCATACACATGTGCTTAGTTTATCATACTTCTGAGAATCTATCAGTGCTCCCTCTATACTCCGCTATACTCAGACCCCACCTGGAGTACAGTGTTCAGCTCTGGGGCCCCCAACATAAAAAGGATGTGAACCTATTGGAGCAAGTCCAAAAGAGGTAAACAAAGATGATAATTGGGCTGGATCACCTCTCCTGTGAAGACAGGCTGAAACAGTTGGGACTGTTCAGCCTGGAGGAGAGCAAGCTCCAGGGGAACCTTTTAGCACCTTCCAATGCCTAAAGGAGGCCCACAAGAGAGCTGAGGAGGGACAAGAGTTAATGAAGTTAAGCTGAAAGAAGGAAGTTTTAGATTAGATACAAGGAAGAAATTCTTTACTCTGAGGATGGTAAGGCGCTGGAACAGGTTGCTTAAAGAAACAGTGGAGGCCTCATGCCTGGAAGTGTTCCGGGCTGGGTTTAACGCATCTCTGAGCAGCCTGGTCTAGTGGAAGTGATCCCTGCCCATGGCAGGGGGCATGATACTAGATGATCTTTAAAGTCCCTTCAAACCCACACCATTCTGTGATTCTGTGATACCTGTGCACTTTAATTTGTGCTTACCAATTTGAAGGAACCATCAGTGGAAAAATAAAAATATAGTGGAACCAAGTTAAGCCTCTTAAGCCTTCCTGTAAGGACTGGAGAATAAGGAGCATATCATACAAAGGGTGTGTGTCTTACAAACTCTTCTCTGTACATCCCATGAGATTTTCAGAGAAACAGGGCACAGAGTTGGCTGCGGTACAATTATTACTCGCTAGAAATAAAATCACTTGAATACAAATTAGACACCATTACTTTTCAATACATGAAAAAGGTTGATTTTTAATGCAGTTCAATACCTCATTTCATGTTTTTAATCAGTTTTGGAAAGCCTTCAATACCTTGACACAGACTGAAGCTTATAAATTCTTTTAATTGTTTTAATGAGAATAGTTTGGATAGACCTGTGTGTAGAAAGGTAGCAGTTACTCATCTGGGAATTTAATCTTTAGGAGCCAGGTTCATCAGTGTTAATTAGAATCCGTACCCAACCTTCTGGTCCTTCCAAAATTATCATACTGCCCTGTAGAAATGATAGCTTGTCATCTCAAGTACTGCTATTTCACATTTTGAACTACTTAAAATTACACTGCTGTAGGTAAAACCCTACTGTATTGGATAAAAGAGAAGAGAAATTTGATACCAGGGTACAGAGGAAAAAAGGCAGGAAAATCAAATGCCTCTTTTTCTAAAATGTTCTTGAGTGAAAAAATAAGAAAAACCTAAGATAGCAAATCATTTTCTTTATATCTGAGTTCTGTTTTTGAATTTCATCTTATAGGCTGCATGCTGCTTTATTATTACATTGAAAAAAGCCTTATCTATTGTCCTTTGCTTACTCCTCTTAATGGTTATGGAGCAAGTAAAGAGAGGCTGTATTCAAGAATGACTATCAGTCTAATGGTGAAAAGGAAGATTTGGTTTTCTTAAATTTGGGAGCACATTTATGTGAAATGTAGCTAAAGTTATCATGAGGAAATGTTCTTATTTCACATCACGGAGTACTTGCACAACTTCTGTGGCAGAAGTAATGCACAATGCATTCAATGTTGAGGGTTTTTTCTTTACTTTTTTTTTTCCATTTTTGCCCTGATCTTACTCAGGCAAATTCCTCTTTGCCTGAACAAGATACTCTCTGCAGTCACTCTCCTTCAAGTGGCTATATATAGCTGTCAGTATCTGGCACACACACTAGCAAGTGTCCTTTAAATTTGCAATCTTTTTTTCACCTATCTGTTCTACCCTCACATATTAATGGAAAACAAAACCACCCTACAACTCTTTCCTCTGTCTAAAAAATTTCTTCAAAATTTGGCCTTAATGTTGGTATTTTGTTCAAAATCGGGCTCTTTTTAGGAAGAGCTTTGTTGCATAGCACATATAATAAGCAACTCCATTCCAGTTTCAAATTGAAAGTGGAAGCTCATGTGTGGGAAAAACAAATGCTACTACATCTTATTTGATAACAGAGGGTCCAGTGTAAACTAAAGAGGGAAAATACTTATTATCAGTGAAGGCTTCCTCTGGAAATACCACATACATGGATCTGCGGGACAGTAGAGGGGCAACAGTGTCTCAGGAGAAAGGAAAAATGTTTAGAGGAGATCTCAGTAAGTGCTTTTCCTCAGAGTCACAACGCCAGATCTCCCTGGTTGCAATGACGCTTGTTGAACTGTTGCAAGATGAGGAGTTGAATCCAGGTTTTTCTTCTGTGTTTTCCAGGGTTTTGAGTTATGCCTCAGAAAGGCAGAAATTAAAATTAAAGAGCAGTTGAAGATGCTTTTGGATAAAAAAGAGGGAGCTCAAATGCATTAGCAAAAGTGTCCAGACTTCTTCTGGCACCATTTCAGGATGCGCCCAAAGAAGATGGAGACACAAGTGCAGAATTAAGTGTGTTGATACTCCTCTACCATTTATTGACTTAATTGAAGAACTGCAGTGCTTGAGAAGCCAGTTAGCAATCACAGCACTCAAGTACTTGTAAATATGAGCCAGTTGTAGATGTTTTCTTTCCCAGATGTTCATGGGAACAAGTGAGCAAGCTGCATTTACAAGAAGACACAGATCAATTAATCTCTGTAGTGGTAGCACTGATCTTCTCCACAAATAAAGGATGTTTTCCCACGTTAAACAGGAAGAACTGCACAACAAGAGCAGTGTGGTGCAAAGATCCCTGCTAGTTACGGGTTATTCAAGACGTTCGAGTGTGTCTGTGGGAGGGCTGTGCATTACTGCCTGGTTTTATATAGGAGAATTCAACAGAGTAGAACTGCAAAGAAAGCGTGTATTAAATAGCGTAGTGTTGGAAATGCTCTTAACAAACACAGTGCAGACCACAATACAAAGGGATGGTTTTTTGGTACACGTAATTTTCAAATTGTGGCACAAGTCTTTGCCTTTCTCACATTCTGAGGTTGCTGAGGCACACAACAAGTGTGTGTGCGGGCAGCTCCAGTGAACACACTGGGCCTAATCTTGCTGGTTATTCTTCCATGTCAGCTTTTGTAGAAGGAAAATGCTGTTTAGACACCGACACTTCTACTTTCTAAGCTCCTTACTTTTACTGTTTCTACCCTCAGTGAAACAAGTTTCTCTTCTCTTTTGACTTAATTGTCAATATTTTTTGGGGGGGAAAAGTACTAGCTAAACTTATCTATAGGTTTTTGCTATGGTGAATATCTTGTTCCTTGTTTTTTATTGGTAGGATGACTTTGATCAGAGAAAAATATCTTGAAACCCAGTGTAAACTTCAGATTGTCAAGGGAATTCCTTAATGTTGGAAAAGTAACAACTTTTGGGATAAGGATAGCTCAATGATGCAAGAATATGATTCATTGTGAGAAATGTTTATTCATCTTTCCTTTTTGTTTTCAGCCCCCCAGAGTGGACGGTTTGGTTTATGAACCAGCTCTGGAGCTGGTACTAGAGTGAATGCACAAAAATGTCCACAACTCTGTATAATTGCTTCTTGAGTTCCTTGTAGTAAGTACTAAAGTTATTGATGAAGGAAATAAGATTTCTGGAATTAAAAAAACCCAGATTTTAATTGCACATTTTGTCTGGGTTTTTTCAAATCCATTGTAGAGCTTATGATGATAACTGTATGTAATAAAAATCCTCCCAATGAGGAACAATGCAGTCTAATAGACCTCCTTTGTGAAATGTGTCTGGGAAGATGCTGCTATCTCTTTTCCACCCTTGGCCCCATTAGCATGGATTGCTCCCAGGCCTGTAAGGTATTAAGCAGTTGGAGAAAGCAGTCCTTTCTGGACGTGGCTGCAGGAGCTGCACGCTGTGGCAAGATGTTCCCGCCAACACGAGAGGCTGTCCTCAGTGCAAGGTTTCAGCTGAGCATCTTCTCCCCATCTGCTTCATGGCTCCTTAAACAGAACAGTGGGTTAGAATACAGAGAGAAAGCAAGAGTGGGCTTGCTGTGGATGTCAGATTACTAGTGGAATACTTAGGTGCACTCTGCTTCCCAGGCCTCACATTCCCAGACCTACAGCACTGGAGCATTGTATCAGTGTGCAGTCAGGTGTGGAGTCCAAGCCCTTGTTGGTCCTGCAGAATGGTTATATTAATGCCAAGATTTTGTTTTCCAATAATTGTAGCAAGGTAGGGCATTTCTGTCTACTCTTAAAATTAAAAAAAAAAAATAATGAAAATTATTTAACTGCTTTGTTTTGTAGTTTCCCAGTCTTTCATGAATTCCATGAAAATGTCACCACTGCACGTACTTGTGGGGGTCAGGTATGACTAATGAGCAAGAGAACCAAAGGAAAATACAGCCAGCTTCACAGATCACTGTTAATTCCAGCTAAATAAATAATGTGTATGTGCCACTTGATGTATAAGGTTAAAGAGGTCACATCACCACTACTTGTTGTAAATGCATCCAGCTAAGCCAGAAGCATTTAAATTCTTTATTGCTGGTCACATATTCAGTTAATAGTAAATGAAGACAAAGATACCCTTAAATATCTTCATGTAACATACTTTATTCACACTGTGTGTCATAAAGTTGTCATTTCTGTAGCACTTCTGAATATGGAAGATCTATCCCTCTGGTATCACAAAATAGCTTCCTAGAAAAGTAATTAACAGAAGGCTTTAAGGTTTTTTTTAAGTTCAGAAAAGATAAATAACGTTGATGTCTGATTTCCTGTCACTCTTGGTTAACTTTGTATGAAAATGGATAGCTTCCAAATTAGAGCAGGCACCGGACTGTCTGGAGAAAAATGCATCTCTAAAGAAATGTGTACATTACATATTCATGTTGTTCCAAATCTCTTAATTGTATTTTATATATAACAGTCACATGTTCTGAAATACGGTACCTTTTATACTTTATCTGTCAAAACCAGCATGCCAGAAAGGCTGAGGTTGCTTCTTACATGATTTAGGATAAGCATTTCCTGCCCCAAATTTCCTCATACACGTTCACGTTCTTTCCTCCCCATGAGCATGTTTCCCTGAGTGGTGGAGGCTCAGAATGAAGTGGTTTTACAGCACGTTTTATTCAGAAGATAAATACACGAAGATCATTCATGCGAGTGAGCGACAAGGTCAGGAATATTGAGAACCACCATTTTCTCTCAACCCCCCAAAATTGCTATTCATATTCCTCTTAATTTACTGCAAAAGGCTGTAAACAAAGCTTGTGTAGCTCGAAAGAAAGGAAAACCAAAAGTATTTTCTGTTACATAACTCTTATCAGTAACAGATGTTTAGGGAGAGATGGAATGGAAGGTGCTTTCTCTGCTTTGTAACTTTGTATTTTAAAATGAGATGTTGAAGAATATTATCTTTTTTCTTGCACAAGCTGAAGATTATTAGCAGCATTAATATATTCTAATCATATTTTGCTTTTATTTAAAGCTAGTTGTAGAACTGCAGTGAGATACAAAGATAGATACGACTTATGTGACTGCTCAACTTTGAGACCTGAAGTGGAAAAGAAGAAGACAGCTGTTATGTTATTGATTACAAAAGCAGTATTAAGGTATTTGAAACGGCCATGGTTTGGAAGTTTCGCATTATTTTCTAAGAGGCCTTTTCCAATTTTAATTGCAATCCCAGGGACATTTGATGTAAGAAAACCTATTATCAGAGACATCTGATACAATGAAATATATTTGTTGGTTAATTTCTGATTTCATGGAAGTAGCAGCCCAGATCAGAGTATGCTGTCTAAAAAAAAGGCACGGGAGGTAGGACCAAGTGCAATGTGAGAAGGACAATTGGAAAAATACAATTAGCAGATAATGAATTGTCTTCCTTACACCAAATCATCAGTGTTCAGCTCACAGGAAAAGTTAAAAACACATAGATAGAGAGGACATAACAATGTACTAGGTTTCATAACAGTGGAGGAATCTGAAAAAATATTTATGTGGGAGCTTGAAGAGAAAAGAATGAAGTTACGCTTTGGGAAACCCACTGAAAAGGAGTTAGTTATGGTTTAAATTTTTGTCCTGATGGGAGGACTCAGTGCAACAATTTGAAAAATACCATAAGCAGCAGTTGAAATTTATGATTAAAGTCTGCATGAAAGATCTTTCTGTAGCTTAGAGGTGGCCGATCAGGAACCAAGTCTTTATTGTTTTTCTGTAGTGTGTTTGTTCCCATGAGGAAGACTTGGGGAGCACCTGTCCTTCCCATGCAGTTCTTGCTCCCAGGTGCGAATGGACTTATGTCCAGAGTACATCCCTGGAAGAAGAATCAAACTGGATAATTGTGGTTGTTTCTCAAGAAGCTTGTCCTCTTCCACGAGTAGAAAAATCTAGATATCACCATCTTTACAGATGTGATACCGCTGTCTCAGGAAGAAAAATATATTACCCTTCTTTCCCTCCTAAGCAGTATTGCAATAGGCACAAAAATGGTCTTGTGTGTAGATGTGCCTTCTGTGGGAGGTAGAAGAGGTAAAATCTCACACAGGGTGTGCTAAATGTCTGTGAACAGCCTCTACACAGAATTGACATTTTCTGAAACACAGCTGGTCCCTTCTTCACCCCTCAAATCCCGAGGGATTTTAGCTTCTGATAATACCTGGTTGCGTTCTCATCAATAAATCAAAACTGCTTTGTTTTTTACTACTGTAATCTGTTGCATTCAGGAATTTCAAAACTCTTCATAAGCACTTATCTCTGAAAGCAATATTTTAAATCTGGTTACAGAGGGATTAGCTGAGGTGAAGATGCGTGAGGACATGTTCTGTGGTGGGGCTACTGACAGAACAGGCCATCTCCTTTTCACCCCATTTGCTAGTGGTACAGGTTGAGGGATCACATGGAAAGTGATGTGGGAGCTTAGGGTAGGGGACAGGATGACGCATCCAGATTGTGCACTGTATTCCATCCCCAGACCAAGGCTACACAAACTTGTGGCTGGCCACAGGCCTAGAGCAAGCCCAGCCTGGGTGAACTGGTGTCAAAGCAGAGTGCAAAACTGCAGAGACTGCCCCCCCAGGTCTGTGTTCTGATGTTTGCACTACAGCCTGCCACAGAGCAGAGCAGCGCATGAAACGCTTCCATAACTTTGTGCTGGAAATAGAAGTTAACACAGAGGCATATGTAAGGCTTCTTACTGAACTCCAAATTAATGTTTCTCACTGTATTTCTTCCTATCATGTGGGTTACTTTAAGACAGAGACAGTTCCTGAGTGGTTATGTCACTTATGGTTTACCACTTCCATCTGAGTTATTCACTGCTCATCTTCCACTAGAAATTAATAGGAGTTTTGCCATTGCAGTGGTAGCAAAATCAGGGTTTGACAGGATGCAATATTTCTTTTCTACATTGTATGAACTTCCCTTGGTCAAGAAGACGCTGCTTGAGGGAAGACTGCCTTTTTTCTTCAATCTTCCTTTGTTTTGTTCTAGAAGTGCAGATATAATACTTATGGTTGGTTTTTGGCATCTTCATGACTTTGAAGTAATACAGTAATACAGAATAGTAATACAGAATAACAACTGATGGCAGAATTTGGCCTTTGAGGTCAGAAACACTATTCTGCATTAAACTCTTAAGTTCAGGACATATCTTTAGAGCATCAAAGGAGCGTCTTGACCAGTCTGAGGTACTTGAGTAATTTTTTTTCCTCTCTTGTAATTAAAGTTTCTAGCTCTCTGTTCAGAATCAGTTTCCTCACCAACTGTTCAGTAAATAAATCTATGTGAGTGATTTCCTGACAGTTGTACATTAGGAATTATGGCATATCTCTGCTCATAACTTATAGAACTATCTCAATACGGAGAAGAGACCATAAAACACACCAAATGGGAATTTCTCAGATATGCTAATTGCTGCTATATAAAGAGCACAGAATGAAGAGCTGACACAGAGGAAGTTCAACTAAAAAGTACCTGCTACAAATCTTTGCAGGTCCACAGAGAAGCAAATCCTTCTGCTGCCACTTCTTGGCACGGCTTCGCTGAGCAAAGCATGTGTAGCTGAGTGAACTTGGGCAGGGAGGGCTGGCACCTCCCTGCGGGTTCTGTAGCTGGATGGGCTGGGACAGAGGTCTGCGATGCTGAGAGCTGCTGCCAGCATCTGGGGGCCTGTGGGGTCGGCACAGTACAGGTATAGGAAGCAATCCCCACCTTCTTGGGTGTGGTGCCCAGGTGAGGGTCCTCGTCTGTTCTAAAATAATCTAAAAATAATCTCAAATGCATGCCTAATTTTATTCTCTTGAGATGGCCTGGAGCTCCTTTTTAACTCCCATCTTCTCGTCTATGACCTTGGCTCTCAAAATTAAGCTGCTGTTTTCTTTAGACAGAATTTTTGTGTATAGCATGGACCTGACTGACTTATGGGCATCCACTGCCTCTTCTGGGAGGCTTAGGTTTGCCATTCAGTGACAGGAAGGTGCTGTCCATATAAATCATCTTCCAATTTTTTTGCAAAATTTGTACTAAATTGGCATTCATGCCAAACTTTGGAAACGAACCCCATACCTCTAGAGCACCAGAAAAGAATTTACAGTGTAGAGAGGGAGATTGCAAATTTTCTGTAATCAGGTGTGAGTTATACTCTTGTAGCTTTTCTAAATGATACATTTTATGTATGGACTGCAGATAGGTATTTTTGCACTCAGTGGAGTGGGACTGGATCACTGAACTCATTTTAAGTAGACCATTAAGGATCTCTGTTTAATACTGATTCTTTGCCATTGCACTTGAACACTGCCTCAGGTTGACCTGGCAGACAAAAGTAAAAATTGCTGTGCCCTAACAGCTGATAGCAGCTCTACTACTTCTACTGGTACACATGTACACCTTTTTTTTGTAAAGAAGTTTTTTACACTGTCTGTGAGATACGTGTCTTACTAAAGATAATAATTAATGGGAAAGATGAATAGTTATTAGTCAGTATTTTCAATATAGAATACTTTTTTAAAGTAAGTCAACTAGACAAATCAAACACTATAGAAACGGAATATGCCTTTTCAGGCCCTGTGGGACATTCAGCTAATGAACTGAGGAGTATCAGTTTCTAGACAGGCAAGAGAGTCTGCTTCATTCAAAGAAATAAGTTCAGCTATGTGTTTGACTCCTTGCGGAGACAAATATGGTTTTGAGCATGATCACACAATATGAAAAAAGTAACTTCACTGCAGTCTGTGTGTTTTTAAATACCAAGCAAAATACAATTAACTTTAAAATGTTAAATTGTCATGCTAAAAAAAGAAGCTTCTGCCTTCTGAGTGTGACTGTCTTTTCAATGTGATGATGTCACCCTGTGAGCCATTAAAGCATTATCAATGAGCTGCCTGTGCATTTTCTAATGATTACTGTGGAGTTGAAAAAGACTCTGCAGTGTTCCTGCAGTTTGTTCATCATTTTTGTTTGATAATTGTCCTAAAAATCATTGACAGCTACTGAGTATAGAAATTTTATTTAACCAAGTATAAATATAGGCAGCAATTTAGACTGTTCTTACTCAACAGGAAAATGTCTTTAGATAATAAGTGGATTCCTATCTAAATTCATGAGTTCTTTTATGACATTTTGGGTTAAGCCTGAAATAGATTAATCTTTTTCTGATAAAGTTGCATAAGCTGTTATTTCTCTGGTGACCACATTTAATTGGATATTAAATAAAGTGCTTATCTTTACACCAACAGGTTTTATAGGCTGGATTTCACAGATTAAATAACATGTAGTAGGCACACACAATTTTTTTTTATTATTAAACCATGATATGCTCAGATTAAAAATTAGAGTGCCTTGATTCAGGTAGGCTTTTGAGGTGCATGATTGCAACTGAAAGTTAAATGCGTAGAATAAAGGGACACTGCAGGATGGTGCAAAGAGCCATGAGGACAGGTCAGTTCTGTGTATTCTTCCTTTCCTACTTATTCTTTGGCAAATGTACAGTAGGATGATTTTTTGTTGGGTTTGACAAGAAGCTTGAATTCCTGATAATGGTTTTGAAAAGCTTGAGGTTGAGATTCATTATGCAAGGTGCTTTACAAGCACATAGTGAGAGGCATCCTGTGATAGAGCCTATCAGCCCAGGAAAGGGAGAGGAAAGGTTAACAGAGGCCTGGAAAGTAAATTAACCTATCTTACCCGAAGAAAGGAGATAGGGACAACGCTGAGAGAAGTACCCAGATGTAAAAACATAGATGTGTTTCAGAGGAGGATGTCTTAATAAGGTGAGCAGAGACCACCTTGGGAGGAAGAGTGAGGTAAGGAGAAGAGTATGGAGAAGGTGGGGCTGGAAGCGCAGCCTGGCTATTAAAGGAGACCTTTGTCTGGTACTCCACTTGCTGGAGAAGGCAGACTGGCAAAAAGGCTCCAAAGGGGCAAAAATAGTTAAGACTTGCTGCATTTCCTTTAACGATAATTGAGGACACTCTCTGGAGCTGAAAGGACACTTCTGTCTCAGAAAAGGGCAGGATGTTGAAGGAATTTGGCTGGATGGCTTGGGTGCATATGTGAGATCTGTTGAAAGGAATAGAGCAGCTGTGCAGAATGAGACAGGAGGGGAAACACCAGTGTGAGATGGAGGCCTTACAGGGAGAGGAAATAAATGAAGACATTTGCGTTTGAGTAAGCTGTGCTAAACCAAATGATGTGGAGCTCATGCTAATTACCATTTTTCCCCCACTGGTATGACATATTGTGAATGTGAGAATGAACTGATGCCTTCCTATGTAATCAAGCCTACTTTTGACTTTATGTGCATGGAGCTGGCAGCCCTCTGATAGCATTTTGTTGGTTTTGTCCTCACCTATGGGATGAGAGAATTGCAGTAATACTAAACAGCCAGCCTAGGAGCCTGGAGAGACCTTTTCTGGTGAATTTTTTTGTCTTCGATAAGATCAACTGGAAAGAGCCATGGTGAGAGTTGGTTGTTGTGGGTTTTTTAACCTGAGTAAAATTAACCCATTTCACAGAGTCTGTAGTTGTTCCCAAGGTAATGTCAGTCTTGGAAATTGTAATTTCTGAATGTGCCTTACTTCTTACAGGGAGTTGGTAAAGGCAGGCAGTACTACAGATGCCATCTCTTGTTGTCCAGGTTCTGGTGACTCCCAGCCGCTGACATTGTTTGGCTAAGATTCAAGGCATGATGTGTTAAACATCCCAAGTGTGTTACTGAAAGATAAAAATAGAAAGTAGTTCCACCAAGTAATGGGGACATGCATAATGGCCTTGTGCTATATTTCAGTCTGGGGTCACCTGTCTTTTTGCCTAACAGAAATTGCGGGTGTCCAGATGATAAAGATGTTGACAATTATCTTCTCTATCTTCCAAAGACCACACGAAGCTTAGCGTTTTCCTTCTACTTTCACCTAATTTTCTTTTGTTCCTGTCTTCTCATAATTTTGAAATTGGCATGAGGCTGTTTTCTAGAGGAATTTTTTTTGCCTTCTTGGCATTTCGCAATGCAAAGCATTTTGTTAAGAAATTTTTCTCTGAGGCCACATTTTTGTTAAGACTTTTTAGGGTGGTGTTCTTTTAGAACAGAAGTTAGGTAGTAAATGAGAAGCCTTTATTTTCCCCTAGACTTCAGAAAAATGGAAAACTACTTAATTTTTTCCCTTACTTGTTTTATTTCCAGTAAAAAAATGAATCAGCATTCCCCAAACAATGAAAGACCAGGAAAAGGATGACAAGCTTCAGTACTTACGTTGCTTTTGGAGGCCAAGAGCTGGGTCATGGGCTGCATCAGTCCACAAACAAATACATTGGTTTCTTCTGAGAGGAAGGCTGTGGGGGAGTCTCTGATGCCAGCCACGGCCTGCCCCCAGGGATGAGCCAGGATGCCTCTCAGTGGCCAACTGGAAATTGTGATGCCTGCAACCTCTGCTGTTAGCAAGCAGGTGGCACATTCCCTATGTAGTTGAGGCAATGGTAAACTCTGATGTAATAGCTTGGAGACTTCGTGACTTTTCTTAGCAGAGCTCCGTCTGTTTTTAAATCTCGTCCACAAACAGGAGTACGTGAGATCGCACACAGTGTGCTCTTAGAGGCGTGCTTTGCAAGGGGGGGCCGTTTTGTGTGTGTGGACCTAATTTCTCCCCTGATGAGTAGACCTGTGGAATTGTTGAAGAGGAAGCAGATTCTGTAAATATCTCTGCTCTGTTAGGATATCAGTGCTGAGATTGCAAAGGCCGTACCTAGGTAATCTCAACCTATAGGTATGTGTCATTCATACGTAAGAGGGACCAGGACCTTCACAGGTATAAATTGGTCTTGTGCTACCAACATTGTACACTTACCTTTTTACTTGCTGGTCTCTTACTAGATGCAAGTAAGTTCCCAGTGTCCATGCACTCTAACAGTAGTTTAATCTCTGGTTTAACAGAGGGTCTTTGTAAAATTCATGTACACAAATAGAGTGTTTCTAAATTGCCAACACAACAGGAGAAGCTTAAGTACAATTTTTATTCCAATAAAGACGTGATGAAATTATGCCTAATGGTCTGCAGACTGCACTTTTATATGCATTTGCAATGCTTCCATTGACTTCAACTGCTGTTGTCAAGGTATTTCAGTACTAGTGAGCTAAGGATCATTACCCTGTGCTATTACAATACATTAAACTAATGCTACCATTTTTCTATTATAATAACAATACCTGGCGACTGAAGGGCTACCTCCAACCCAATAACTTGCAATCAAATATTTGTTTCAGATTTCAAAATGTGTATAAATTATGAGGCTTGACAAAAATGTCAAGATTGGACTAGCCCGTACCTCCACTGTGGTCTTCTTCGCATGCAAACAAAACAGGCTTGGCACTGATGAACAGTTTAGACGTACTAGTATTTAGACATGCTAGTATTTTTAAGAACATGAAGATTTTAGTTTGTAAGTAAGTTGGGTAAAACTACATTTGATTTAAGCTTTCATGGAATTTTATGCAAACAGTATTGGAATAATGTATCTGTACTGTACAAGTCCCAAAGCTTGTGTCCTTCAAAAACAAAGCAACTCCCTGACTGCTGTTGATGCTGCATGCACCAGGGAACACTTATACAGGTGTCCTGGAGCTAAGCTCAGTTGTCTGACTTCTCATATTAAAACCAGCCCTCCAGTTTTTGCTGAGTTCTGTTTGTTCTAAAGTAATGAAACATACTGTACTTAAGTGCTGTGAGAGACAGCTTTGCAGAGATTAAAATTAATAATTTTAAATACATAAAGGAAAGCAAATTCTCTGATTGTATATCCTTTGGTACACTTACTGATTGTGTGCTACTTCATCTTTTTTTACTGCCTAAAAAAGGAAAGCAATAAAGAAAGGAAGTACAAAAGTCTTGAAGAATGGGCTGATACTAACTTCATGATAAAGTGAGGCACAGACTAGTTGAAAAAAGCCTCAACAAAACCCAGGACCCTGAGTTCCCTTGGAAACCTCTGCAAACTCATCTTAAAAATATACACACATCTGCCAGACAAACAGGAATGAGGACTTGATAACCAAAACAGAATCCAGATGTGAACAAAAATGAGCTTCTTGCTGTTACTCCTATGTCACTTGCACTGCACATCTACATCTAAGAGATATACAAACCCAGTCTTTTTGATACTGTTTTCTCCCCAAAATCCAGCAGTTACAAGTTTATTATTGCATGTTGTTTGTCAGTAGGATGGGAAAGACCCTTAACTGTATCTAATCTTTTCTTTAAACTTTTCCTTTTAAGAACCAGCTTTCAAGAGCTATTCTTCAAATTGAAAATACTGTTACGAAAGAACAAATAATTAAGTTATCCACAGATCTGGAAAACTGTGTTTTTTAAGACATCAGGCCAGCAATATTCATTGCAAAGGTATTTCATGGTTGAAACTCAGGACTTATTCTAATATGCCTAAGAATTTTGCTTATGGAGCGCATTCAACCTTGTTCAGACGTCCCAATTTGACCTCCTTTTTGTATGCATGCGAAGTTGTAGATGCAGAATCACATCCTTGTTCACCTGAGCATTAAGTTTGATGCTTTAAGGGATGTACTTTCAGGGTACATAAGATTATCAGCATGATAATCTAGTATCTAGTATTGGTATCATAAATGCTTCCAAACATAACAATACCTGCACGGTGTGTCACCTTTTATGTGCCTTGCTAAATCAAGAAAGAGAAGGATTGGCTGGTGCGGGATCAATGTTGTCCTGTGCAAGAGAACAGAGTTGCAGTGCTCATTAGGTTCAGGGACCTGGGTTTGGTTTCTGGTACTGTTATCTCCTTGTGAGCGTCTCCTGCTGCCTGTGAAGAGCATGATCAGCTCTCTGTATTTCCAAAGAACAGCAATAGAAAGCACTCAGGTGCTATCCTAGGGGGCTGCGCAAATTACCAGTGATGCCACAGTGGCTGAGTGTGGTAGAGACAAATGAAAGGTTAAAGGGAGTTTCTTATAAGTATTATCTGGAGGCCCCTCCTGCAGAACA
This sequence comes from Pitta sordida, assembly GCA_013390025.1. Lineage (NCBI taxonomy): Eukaryota > Metazoa > Chordata > Aves > Passeriformes > Pittidae > Pitta > Pitta sordida. The sequence continues at coordinate 17,927 of WEKX01022141.1, read as the reverse complement.
CAAACAGGGTGGGGGAAATAAGTGCACGTATCAGCACCACTCTGCTTTCCTGGCAGTGTAGCCCCATCACTGTTATTGGAGATTTCATTTTAATTCTTTGCACACTGGTTTGCTGTTAAAAATCTTGACGTTTACCATTTGCAGATAAATCTGTGAAATAACACCGAGGATGCAGTGGCATTAATTATTTGCGTTATAAAGATGTCCACTCTCTAGAAACTGATTCTCGAGCAATAACCTTTTTTTTGTAAGCATGCAAAGATGTCCATGCAGATATCTGCAGGAACACTTTACAAGTCCCAACCTTCCCATGTAAAGGTAAGTACACTAAAATGTGCATATTTGAAATCCCAATGCCTGTAATACACAGTGAATCAGCTTCCAACATGAGTACCAGAAGAGGAGGACTGAGGGCACGGAAGTTTGAGTACCTTCAGTAAGAGCTGTATTCAGGCTTTTTTGTTCAGACATACATCTGTCTGAAAAATAACTGTGCTCCAACTTAATCATCTAGTTCTGCACAGTACTTAAACAAATTAATTCTACAGAGGGATTTAAATTGAACAAATGTATTCACTAGGGAAAGCATAGTGGCATGACTGAATGGCTTAAAATACATCTGAGGTGAAACTGTTCTTCAAGTTGTCAGCAGATCTGCAGATTTGCTCTTTAAACAGTTTACAGGCCTTGATGATCACATTCTTTCTTTAATTATCACAGATTTACAGACACGAAATAATTGAAAAAAACTGTTATGACAGTTTGCATTAAACAGCTGGGTTATTTAGCTATGAAATAGCCATAGCTGGGAAAGATCCACATTTTGAGTGAGGAAAAGAGAAGCTAGAGGTCATTGTGTTATAGGAGAGGCTCTCAAGATACTGCATGCAACTTCTGATGGACATACTGCAATTGTGGGAGTTCAGTCCTTGTTGCATTAATAATCACACCCTGTTTTCATAGGACACAATGCTGTACCCTTTCTACTTTGAAAGGGTTGTATTTCTTCTCTACTAGATGATACTTGGTGACCTTTTAAAGTGTGCGGATAAATGAAGGGGCAATAAATTCCATACATGTCATGATTAAAAGAAGTAATACTCATGTTTTCCCCATTTTTATTATTATTTGAAGAAACGTAATTTACATCTAGAAGTGCCTGAGGACAGTTCACAGGTTCACAGGTTATTCTGAGTTGGAAGGGACACACAGGATTATCTACTCCAACTCCCAAGCAAACGCCCACCCAGAGATCAGGCCCACAAGCGTGGAACCATGGGCAACACGCTCCATCCAAGCCTCCCACCATCTAGACCATGTCACTGAGCTCCTCATCAAGTCTTCTCTTAAACACCGCCAGGGACGGTGACTCCACCAACTCCCTGGGCAGACCATTCCACTGAGAGATCACTCTCTCTGTGAAAAACCTCTTCCTAACATCCAATTCAGAAAGCAATTCAAAATTGTATCCTACTGGACATGATAGCAAATGTTGGTATTGGATTGCATGACTGAAATGTGGACTTATTAGGTATTAGTGTTGCATTATATTTCATATTGAATAGGTTTGATGAGCAAAAGGACAGGATTAGCATGCAACCCCCCCCCATTGTATCATATTAAAAAGTGAATATTTAAGAGCTGAAAAAGCAAATTTGTTTCAGTTACATGGCACATATCTTTCAGTATGCAAATGTCCCACATCTGTGTATTTGTTTTGCTGCAGATACTACCAGCAAGAGTTTAGTGATGAAATCTGTTCTTAATTATGATAGCAGCTGTTGAAGCAGTAGCCATTTTTTTCCTCATGATGTGAAGTTGCCTGATTTACTCATTTTTGTCTGCATTTGTCAGGGCTGCCAGTGCAGAGAGAGAACTCTTTGTAAGGGGTTCCAATTTGTTTTCTGTGCAAGAGCCAGTGAAAATTGACTAAATCTGCACAGCGGGGTAGTTTTATCTTTTCCTGCATTGCAAGCTGTTGTACCTCTGCTCCAGCACAAGAGGCCTATAAAACTACCAAACAAATGAGGGAGCTGTTAAGTGTTTCAGCGAGTATCTTAAGCAGCAGTTCGTGTAAACTAACTATGCCTTAATGAAGAAGGAAAAAAAATGTTTGACATCATAGCTGTGGGACAGATGGTATTAATATAATGAAATGATAAACACTTTGGAAGCTTATTTTTCCTTCCTCAGTTATTTCATTTCCATGTATGAGCCCAGTAGATACCTGAAGTTTGTAAATGCCAGGCAGTTTAATACTCTTTTCTTCAATATTTTGATAATAGCAAAAAAGAGAAAGAGTAGGAAAATTATAAAAGGTTGATAAAAACCCTCCTTTTTGAATATTTGATCTCTTGCAGTAATTTGTTAACGAGGCAATGCTGTTGCAAATCAAAACGGAAAGCGACCAAGAATGCTTCATAGCATAATGAAAAATTGGCTAAAAATTACAATGCAAATGAAAACAGAATAAAGAGAAGACATAAGTTATTGATACTAAAACTTCTGTTCTAAAAGCCTACTGAATGAAACATTTATCATCTTCCTACAATTGCAGATTAATAGTCTGTTTCACACTGGTTTGTTTCCACACCAATATTTTATGCCTTGTTTTTCTTTTCATCTAGGCAACACTAAATTTAAACAGATTTCAGCCCTGTGCCTTTTTTTGGTTAACTTTTTAATGCCTTATCCTGCACCACTGAAAGAAGTGAAAACGACCTGAGAATATAGTGAAAGCCTAAGTCTTGAAAGAATGTGCAAAATTTGCCATTCTTTACTGAGATAAGCAATTCTCTTTTCCTTCCACAAATAGAACTAGTTCAACCGATTGTATGACTCTTCATTTAAGATAAAGATTCTTCCTTTATTTTCTGCAATTTGACTTTTCCTCTTTCACTTTTGACCTTTGAATCCTGCATCTAACAAGGAAACACAGGATCATGAGACAATGAGACAATGCAAGTAAACTATACATTACTTAAAACAAAGGTTATCTCAAAGTTAAGTTATCAGAAGTGGTATATTTGTAAGGATAGATTGTTTATCAGTAGAAGAATATGCTTATATGTCATGGAGATAGTCGTAACAAGAATTGATGGTCAAAATAAGAATACGGGCATGGGGTAGGATGGAGAGTCATCAGGAAAACCTATCCACAATTAGTTGTTTACTTAAAAAAAAAAAAGAGAGAGAAAGAGGATGGAGTAATGGATTCCAGTTAGGAGCTGGAATGGTATAAACACATACTTAGTAGGCAGGAAGACACAGTTCTTTATCCAGTGATGAGCAAAGCATACTGTGGTAGGGCTCACCCTAGGGTACCTGCCTTCCTGATGCCAGTGCAACCACCTTTGTGCTGGGTGATTGCAGGCCATCCTCACTGGAATAAATATCATATCTCACCATTTACTTTATATTTACTAAATTTTTAAATTTACTTTATATTTCTGAGCTTTCCAAGATGCTTTGGATTGGACATGGCCAATTTTACCCTTTTTAGCTGTTCCCATTAGCCTGTATCTTAGAATGCAGCCATAAATCTCTCTGGTTCCCTGTAATTTTTTCTTTAAGCATGACTTTCTTTAGAAAGGTACTTCAGTTCCTGTCAGGGAGCCCAGGTGCTGTTGCTGCTGGAATATAAAAAGGAATTTTTGGACTTACTGTCACATGTGTGTTTCCATCTCATGTGCTTGTTTTCATGAGAAGTATAGTTGGGAGCAAAGCAAGAGGCACAATGAAGTTACTGGAGAAGTGAGGAAGGTCTGGATTTCCTAGAAGTTACACTTAAAATTTTATGATCTCTATGGTCTTTTCCAACCTTACTGATTCTGTGACCTACCATTAGATATCTCTCATACAGATGTGGTCATGTGAACTACTGGACTAAAGATTCCAGTTGCACTCAGTTGAAATAAATAGGTTATTTTTAGGTGGAATTAATCCATTTAGAATAAGATAAATCCTTAAAAGCATGTAACCTCCATCAACCAGCAAGAGAATGTACAGCAGCTAGTTTACATGTCGATGTCTAGTTAGTCAAATAAATGCCTTGCTTTCTATGTCTATTTTTTATTGCTGCTGTGCCAAGCATGTTGCATATCTAAATAATTACTGTAGTTTTAAACAGTAGTCACTGATCCTGTAGCTGTGAATTGCATATTGTTCACTTAGTGAATTTTTCCTCTCAAAAAAGCACCATTTACAAGAGGTTATAGGTTTTAGCAAGGTGTGTTTGCACTTCAGTATCGTGGCTACTGCAATAAATTTACAGAAATGTTGCTCTGTAGCATTATGTCACTGAAATTTGCTGACACAGTAAATTGAAAATGGGATACAGTGAATTATGGCTTATGACTTCAGCATATGTTACAGAGGGTACGTTAGTAGAAGAGGTTCATATGATACTAATTAGACTGTGAAATCACACTATAATAATACTTCAAGTAATCACACTTCAAAGTGACAAAGTTTTCTTAAAAGGCGTCTTCTTGGGGATGCTTTCTATTTCAACTTCTCAGGCCTTTTCCTTACTATATAAAAATACTTACTTTTGTATTGACAAATATTTTCAAATATATTCATTATAAAAACAAAGGCCTGATACTGCATTTGGATCCATGCATGGTGTTTCAAAGCACTTGAGGCAGTAAAATCTTTCCTCATTCTAGATGGCTTGATGTGAAAATAGAGGAGATACAGTCTTCTCATTGAGGCAGAGAAGAGATTTAAAGACATATTATAGATGTCACCTCCTGCTGTCTGGTTTAACTTACAGTGTGTCAGCTGAGATAAGGGAAAAAGATGCCCTATACTCAACTCCTCAATACCTGGATGGTTAAGAAATGTGTTCTGTCAGGAATTTGGAGAAAAAGCCATGCCCAGTCCTTGCTGATCTGAGTAGAAGCTTGGCAACAGTCCCCCAGGGCTAGGCCTGAACAAGGAGGATGTTTGATGCACTTCTGCTTCTCTAGCCTGCCTTCCTATGTTCCCAAAATTAGGACATGTTTGAGGGTAAAGCCGACAGCCCTACCTCGCTGATGGGGATGCACACAGATATACTCCACAGCTCATCTCCAGCATCCCATGTGGGATGTGCTTGTTCTTATGATGTTGATTGTCTTGTAATCATCACTGCCACTGCAAGAGGTTTGTAGGGATTTATCTTTCCTTGGATAACATGAATTTTATCCTCCTGGATGATTCGCACAACTACATGACTTCTGGAGCTACAGTTCAAAATATAAGATCATAGCAAAGTGGATAATGCTTAAAATCTTTATCAGTGTAGCTTTAAAATTCAGGATACCAGATTTGTTCTTAGTCCTTTCTAGAAAAAGCACAGTATCTTTGTTGTGGAGACAGACAAAAGAAGAAGTCCTGTCTCCATTGAAAGGAAAGGTAAATTTCTCACGAGCTTTATGGTCTTTTTAAAAAAAGTTTGGCATGTAGATAGAGCACAAAATTGTGTTTGTGAATAGTAGATTCTTCAAGGCAGTTGGTGTAGACATGAACAGAACTAACTTCTTTAGTTGGAGAAAATGTTAAAAAAATAGAAATGTTGAAATAATGAATTCAAACATTTCAAAGTCAAATGTTTCAGATTCTTAATGTGAAAGAATTTAGTTATTTTAAAATTTTTGGTAGTTTCTTATTCTTTAAAGTGATAAAATTATTCTAATATCAAAACATTTGGTTTCAAATCAAATGAATTATTTTGATGAATGTGGTAGATTTAATTTAGTATTCCTTCTCCCCTTTTTGAAGGGAAAAAGCAAACCAAAAATGTTCAGCTCAAATGAGTAGTTTTTCTTAAAATTTTCAGTTCAGAAACCGACCCAGAAAATCCATTATTTTCACATTTTTAATTAATGGTAAAGTCTTAGGTGGTATTTTTACCTGTCACTTGATGGGCATATTGCATAAAATACTTCAAATATTTATGAATGTATCAAAGTCTGTGACACAAGTAGCTTGAATATCAGATTTGTTTTCTGAAGTAAACTTTACAGATGTAACTCTGTACAATGAAGAAAGTCTTGCTTAAACTAATGTCAGAAACATTTCATTATAAAACATATGGTTTAAAATAGAAGTGGAGGAAACCCAGAAGGTATTTTTTGTCCACCTGTCTTGGGTCACTGTAGACTGAACTATATTAAATATTTAATTTATAGACAAGAAATACATGATTTTTAGTAGGTTTTCCTACTGGAGTACAGCTCTCTGTGACTTAATTGGAAATTTAATTTAATTTAAATTGAAAAGTTTTTTTCATTTGTGAATTATTCCCATCAGATATCTAGGATATCTTGCAGAATTAAACTCTATCATTGTTAAACCTTAATTGACTATTTCCTATCTATGTGCTTTCATAGTCGTAAGTCTCTGTGTTTGAATTCACATTGTGTGTATTTGATTACACATTCCCTTCTTTAATGCATCCATTTTTTCCTAAAGAATGAGTGACAATTGAAGTAAAGAATTAACACGGAAGTTGGAAAGTGATTAATATATTGAACATTTGCTAAGAAATCATTGAAGTAAACCCACAATATAGGTGTTTTGGAAAAAGGACAAGCTAAACTTTGCCCTGAGGGAGCTGACTAGCGCCTTTCCAGGAGCATCAGGGCAGAATTTGTATTACATGGCGTGAACAGTAATTGCCATTTCCTTTAGTACGGCTGTGAAAGTCATTGTGTTCGTAGTCCTCTTCCTGAGTCAGAATGGCTTCCTTCTCCTACCAGCGTGGAGTGTTTCTTCTTGGGGCCAGCAGTCCCAAACACCACATCAGGCAGAGGAGATCTCAAACTATAGCCGTGGAAGACAAGGCAGATACAAACTCCACTTTAATAAATCCTATTCTAAGATTTAGGGGAAACCCAGTGTTTAATTGCCACTTGAAAAAACATCTATTTCAGTCAGCAGAGTCCTCTAGAGTATTTTTTAGAAACCAAGTCCTAGCATTTTGACTACACAGATTACATCCATCCATTTACTTCATGTATTCTTGTATTCTTAAGACAGTGACAGAAGGGAAGAATAGGACAAACTAGCAGGGAAGAATAAAACAAGGAAAAAAAACCCCATAGGAACTAATATATTGCTAACCAGCCACAGTTCCACTCAGATGGTTATTTCTGTCCTTGCTGATGGTTGGGCTGCAGACTGTGTCAGTGTTCTGAAGTTAGTTTAGTACAAATGATGGACAGAGCTGGTTTCACTCTTGGGGATTGTACTTATTTTCCATGAAGCTGGAGAAAAGGGTATGCAGAGTGGTGGACCCACATCAATACTGGTAGCACTTGCTACTGCACAATATTAATATTTGAAGATGAGGGCCATTTTTTCCAAAAGTGAAAACCAAAATAATAATCTGTAAACCTTGACCTGATGTTCTTCTGTTGATTCATCATCATACCCTGTGACCACATGTGAAATTAAATTTCTGAGGTTTTTGCGAAGAGGAGAGTTGCTGCTTTTTGCATTAATTTGACAACTCATGATGTTGTTTTAGTTACTCTTAAGGTAGAGACAGTTTCTGTAGACTGAAACTTCCTTTTCTGTGCTCTAGAAGTGTGGCCTGAGGGGTCGCGCAGCTGAAGTGGGTAGGAGTTCAGGGCGATGATGAGTGCCCAGCCTTGAAAGCAAAGACCATAAGACCCTACATACTTCGAGGGTATAACTTTCAATTCCTGATTCAGACTTTCAAGACAATAATCCATGAAATCATTTTCCTAAACATGAGTCACTGAAAAAAACCCAAAAGGTGACAAGTCGGTGGGTCAATATGAGCTATATATGGCCTTATTTTTATTTATGATGAGGCCCCTTATCTTTATCTCCATTATAAAGGAGTCCTAAAATTAGTGTAGAAATTGCAATTTAAAATCCATTACATTCACTGCAAAGAGATTCACTGTCAGATTGAAGGAGGAGTGGCATGGCTTAGTGATAATGAGAATCAGGCCCATTATTCCCGAGAAATTAATTTTGCTTGAGTGAGAGAAGGGAAACTTCTAGGTCATTTCAGTAGGTGTTTTATTCTGTAAAGAATAAATAAAGGAGATCGTACCACTGGCAAATTTGATCTATAATGCCTCATACACAAATCAGATTGTTCAAATGAACTTTGATGACTGCAGAGAAGCGTAAGAGAGACTGACAGGCAGTTAGTTTGCAGAAAGTATATATTTGCCCTGCAGCTGATTGACTTGCTCATCTGTTCTCTAGCACTGAGATATGTATTTTACTGGTGGGTTTGCAGATACCTACCCCCTATACTTAAGGATTTTTTACTGTATGTATTTGACAGACAATATTTGTATGTGGATAGCCTTGCACTTTGGGAAATACTTTATTTTGTTCCTCAGTGTGCTTTCTAAAACATGCTGTAGCTTTCTCAAGACAGGGCCACTCAATAGAAGTTCTCACCATACTTACTAGCGTTTCAAGGCCTTTACAGGTTCACAGGTTATTCAGAGTTGGAAGGGACCCACAGGATCATCTGGTCCAACTCCCAAGTGAATGCTCACCCAGGGATCGAACCCACAAGCGTGAAACCATGGACAACATGCTCCATCCGTCCAAGCCTCCCACCATCTAGACCATGTCGCTGAGTTCCTCATCAAGTCTTCTCTTAAACACCTCCGGGGATGGTGACTCCACCACCTCCCGGGGCAGACCATTCCACTGTGGGATCACTCTGTCTGTGAAAAAGCTCTTCTTAACATCCAATCTAAACCTCCCCTGGCATAGCTTAAGGCCATGTCCTATTGTTCTGGGGCTGGCAGCCTGAGAGAAGAGATTCACACCCACCCAATTGCAACCTCCCCTCAGGTAGTTGTAAACAGCAATGAGGTCACCTCTGATCCTCCTCTTCTCCAGGCTGAACAATCCCANCTAGGGCAGCTGATCTTGAGGCTATCCCTAGTTGCTTGAAGGGCAGTAGGTCTGCCTCTTCCTCCTGATCTGGCGGTCTGTAACACACTCCGAGCAGAATTTCATTTTTATTGGGAATCCCTCTTACCTTGACCCATAGGCTCTCTACTTGATCATCCTTGATGTCAAGTTCCATGTTTCAAGAGTTTCTTTAATATATATAGGGCCACCCCCCCTCCTCTTTGTCCTCTCCTATCTCTTCTGAAGAGTGTGTAGCCTGCCAATGTAGACCTCCAATTGTGTGAGTCATCCCACCATATTTCCTTGATGGCAACTATGTCGTATCGCTCCTGATGCACCAAAACCTCCAGTTCTTCCTATTTATTACACAAGCTGCGTGCATTAGAATACATGCACTTCAACTGGGTTGCTGAATATGTTTTTGACTCATTTTTACTATTTTTAGTGTCCTCTCTGGTGACTGTCGGATCCCCTTCCCCCTTCACCCCTAGTTTAAAGCCCTGTCAATGAGTCCTGCCAGCCTGCGGGCCAAAACAATTTCTCCCTGTTCAGAAAACAGTAGTAAACTATATTTACTTTAAGATGGCTTAATGGATTTAACTGAAATAAGTTATCAGGTAAGGCCAAATGTTAACCCTACTAGCCAAAAAGATAAATATTTTTAAAAGCTATGAGCTTACAGTACATTGGAATGGACTGCCCAGGGAGGTGGTGGAGTCACTGTCCCTGGAGGTGTTTAAGAAAAGACTCGATGAGGAGCTTAGTGACATGGTCTAGCTCGGGGGTGTGGGGCTGGATGGTCCTGGGTTCCTTCCAGCTCAGAGTGGCCTGCTAGACTGAGAGGGAACTAGGTTGTGTTACTGCTCTGGGATGGGCTTTCAGTCTCTGCACGGGTGTTAGATGGTGAGTTGGACTAGATGATCCTTGTGGGTCCCTTTCAACTCATAATATTCTGTGATTCTGTGATTCTGTGAAGAAGAAGAAATTAGTATAGAGACAATTTTGGATTAAATGCAAGTAGGTGACCCTTATGAAATCCTCTGGTAATAATTTAGTTTTCTTCTCTTATTCTTTACATATTGAGGTAAATGAATGGAATTTTTACTTTACAGATTTTATGTAGGCTAGTGCCTATTAAAAATATAATCTTTCTATGCAGTAACCTAATCCAATACCGATTGTAACACTAATATTACATAGTTCTGTTATCATGCTCTTTTACTTTGGAAATAATGGCAGATAGATTAAAAAAAACCCGAACAGCTACACTTTTCTGAGTTGTCTAATCTTTGCTTGCTTTTAATTCCATAAGGAGTGAGAATACAATTGGTTGGTGAACATAGAAAGGAGAACTTGCATTAATAGTTTGTAGATCAGTCTCTTGATCTCCCAGGAAGATTTTATCTTCTAGCTACAGTAATATGATGAGGTATATGACTGGGTTTTGTTTTAATTAATGTTTAGGCTTCTCATCCAGGAGAGTTTGAACGGAAAAAGTGTGATCATATTGCACCACTGTGTCAGGAGTGTTGCATAACACACTTCTCTGCTTGGAAAGCCTTCATAATGAGTTCACAGGTGTTAAATGACAATTATTTTAATCTGTTGTGTCAAGTCAGGCACCAATTAATTTCTCAGTATTGGTAAGGGCAAACTGAAAAATAATCAGGTAACTATTTTAAAGTCCTGTACTAAATAGCTTCTTTACTCTAAGGCACTGCAGCCCTATATCTAACAGCGTTTGGGGGTTTGTTTCTAAAGAAAGACTAGCCTTATACATTGGAGCCCAATTGCTCTATGAAACAACTTTGGATTGTATCTATTACTGTAATACATAAACATCTTTTTATCCCAAATCACTGGGATCTCAAATCCAATTATTCCTTTTGGAATAATAATTAAATGTAATGCAGAAATGGTGACTTCTGAAATGAATGAATGTTTCTGCTGGTTTGGGTATCTCTCATGTTCTGATTACAGGACTCGATGCAAAGCTCTTATTAAGAGAATGTCTCATTAATACAGTACTTCTAGAAGGAAAGAATTCTCAGCAGACATTCCCTCTCATTCAGGAAATCACAACACAAAATCCTTGCCATAGCCATTTAAAAATGAAATTGAACCAAACAGCCTAATTAAAATAATATCTGTGGAAATTCTGTCTGCCACCAAAGACCCATGCATGAAGTAATAATTTTCTGTAAAATGTTTCATAAGTAGAAAACAAAAGAAGCATCTAGTTTCAAGGAAAAGTAGAAAAGAAAATTTCCAAAGGAGGGAACAAAATGCTTGTTTTTTATTAATAACACATAAGTCCAGCTTCGTCAAAAGTGCCTTCAAATTAAGTCAGAGAGAGGAAGATTGAGAGAGTGTCTTTTTTTGCAATTTGTATTACCACAGGTAATGTTTTCCAAAAATGTTGAATGCTACAAAATTGTCAAAGGTTACTTAGCAATCTTGACAAGATCAAAACCCATGAATATACACATAAACGAGGACTAAGAAGAAAGAAGTGCATAAAATTCACCCTTCCCTGAACAGAGATGTGAGAAGGTTTTTTAAACGTCATTTTAAACCTATTTAATCCCCCTGCAAAGTCCATGAGACTTGTACTGGATTCAGGCAAGGCTAAAATCATCTAGTTTGAATTAGCAGTATTAGCAGCACTTCAGCAAAGAGAGATAGGGGAAATGATCCTTTCAGAGCTTGTTTCAAGACAGCTTGCACTCAGTGAATAAGTAGCTTCTGTTATTAGAGCATCTATAAAAATCCTTCTTTTATCTATGTTTGCATTCAGTTAATACTAATGCAGAGATAAGCTGCAAAACAGTGGAAAGGGCTTACTTTTGAGAGTTGCTCATGCTGCTGATGACAACGGGTGATAGAAGTTCTGCCAGGATGACCGTGGGTGCAGGAAGCTTAGAGGAGCAGGTTTAACTTCACTGAGCAATCAATTTATGGCATCTGAAGGTCAAAGGAACTTAAGAGCATTCAAAAAAACAAATAAAGTATGTCAAGAAACTTGAGGAGGTTGTAAAGGGTTCATCTTTGTTTCAGTCATTTTCTAGGCAGACATAAAGTTGATGTGATTTTTTCACAGCACATGTAATAGCGTATTTTGATAATGATATTAAGGCCGGATAAGACAGTCATAACCACTTGTGAATAGTGGTGCAGGTGTGCTGATATGACAAAGCAATTGTAGGTGGTTTATTGAGTTCTTATGTGGCAGTACTTCTTCTGTTCATTGCATTTGATGTGATCAGCTTAGCCTTTTAAGGAGTGATATCTAAAGTCCACTGGTAGAAGAAGGTCTGGAAATCTCAAATCATTGCTTAGTAGCACAACAGAAATCCTCATCTCAAATCAGACTCTGTATTTGGTTGAAGTACCAAAAGTGTATCTGTAACAAAGGCTGAAGATAGGACCAAGTGAAACCACAAGTTTCTGGTTAGCAATAAGTTATGACATTTCAAAACTTTGTTGTGCTTTTATTCAGAATCCCCAGCAATGTAAATATTTTATTGACTTGTTCTGGCTTCTCCAACTGAGCAACAGGCAGCTCCCAAAGTCCCTGGCTCATCTGGAGACCCAGTCGTGATTGCTCCCAGCTCATCTGCCCAGCAGCTTTGTACCCCATCCTGGAGAGCTTTTAGGGAACCACACAGTCCAGTAGAAAACCAGTCCAGCTTCAAATGGGCCTGGGAACTCCCACTTGGGAGATGTGTGTCTGAAGTTGAGTGTTTTTCAAAGGCAGTGTACTACAGTGAGACAGACTGTAGCACTTCGAAAACAGGAGTTTCTCTCTTCAGCTAGCCACTCAGCTATAGCTGAAGCTTGAAATGTACATTATTAATTCATGTTGCCTTGTTCCAGCTGATATGTATAAAACTGGCTCCATAGTTATTATCAAATATGGATGTAGTACTTGTAACTGCTTCCTCTTAAATGAACTAATGTAATCTGAAACATACTTATGTCTGTGTCAGATACCTGTGGTTGAAAGAGATAATTTCACTGAAAGTCCTAATGCATGTTATTTCAAGTAGTGTTTTCCAAAAATGTCTCATTTTATAGATAAGCCAAAGATTCATCAATACCTTTCAGACCATCCATTTCATTTCCTGATCACCTTTTCCACATTTCAGTGTGGTTTCAGTACAGTTCCTTTCCTTCACTTCCTTTCTTCATGAAATGAGACAATCCCAATATATTGCACATTTGCCCGGCTTACAAAGCCAAGTGTTTTGGAGGGTCAGTATCTGTAAAGTTCAGTGCCAGGAAAGGTGAAAGTGTGCTTTGCATATATACAGCATGTGTTATACATGGTTATTATATTTAAAATAAACCTGTAAAAGAATAATGTAAATACATGGTAAGAATTTTAAAGGGTTCAGCACTGGCCTCAATTCCCACTGAATTAAATGTGCGGAGAAGGAGGCTGAATTCAGCAAGAGTGATCTTGAAAATCTCACTCACGGTGGTTTTTTGAATTGCTTTTTTTTTTTTTTAGAAAAAGGCTAGATTTGGAATGAGAAAACAGCGAGCATGTTCTGGTCTGTGTCAAATGATGCCTCCCGTCACTGAGAGCAGAGAAAGTAGCAGAAATGGAGTGTATTCAGAGGATGCCACAAATATAACTTCCTCTACATCAGGACTTTGATAAATAACGTGTTCTGCTGCGTTTCTCTTGCAGGGCACCCAGAAGCAGTAGAATGGCATACACACACTCATTTTGTTTATATGACAAGTCTTGTGTTTGGAAAAACTGATGAATGAAATGCCACATGTCCAGCAGTGCAGGAGATCCCATTTCTCTTCGCGCTGAAAGATGCGTATTGCACTGCAGTCACATGATTTTCTCTGTATGTGTGTGTACATATGGATGTGCAGACAACCAGCTGCTGCCTGGGATAGCTGTTCCCACCTGGGAGCTGTGCTGAGAGTGCAGCTCAGGCCTTTGTCAGGGTGCCTGCCAACACCCTTTGCAACAACACTGGGGAATGTACATCCCTGGCCTCAACACCTCAGTTCTGCAGGAGGGCTACTCTCACTTTGCCCCCACCCTTTCCCCTGCAGCACTGTTCCCTGCCAGAGGAAACCCTTTGGCCTTGTCAGCCACCACCTCTTCTGGATGATATAAGGGACTGGGTACAGTGTCTCATTAGGTGTTGCAATACAGGTGAAAGGGTATACCCACTTTTGGGTGTTGAGTTCCTATTCCTTCTTTGTGTCATCACAGTTGTTTGATTGTGACCCCTTGAGCTTCACCCAAACTCCCAGGTGGGAGTAGTGTCCTCTGACACCCCAAAGCAGTACAGGCAAGGTGGGCAGAGAGGTAACCCAAAAGGAGTTAGCCCACCATGGCCAGGTAGAGGGCAGAGGGCTCCTTCACACCACTTCTATCTGCGTAGGGCTCTCCCAACAGCTTACTGGAGTGGGTGGTATCTGCCTGGTGGGTCAGTGAAGTGTTTTTGTAGGTGGTCAAGAGATGCGGGGAGGCTCATAGAACCATCACAGCTGAGTAAGCATAGCACTGGGCTCCTACGTTTCATTTAGCAAGGCTCTAATTCCAGCTTTGGCACATGGCATCTTGAAAGCACTGCCTAAATGTTCTGTCATGTCATCTCACCACGTAACAGACAAAGCCTTTCTAGCCTAAAGATGTGGTCTCATTTGCAAATGGTTGTCCCTCATCTGGCAAACATGCCCAGCAGGTTAGGCTTTCTCCTCATTACTGTGTCGGGGGCTCTTGTTCACACACGTCCTCTCCATGATTATCTCATTTCTCATGCTATCTCCTCAACTACCTAACAGTTTGTTTCAGAGGCTGAGAGTCCTTGCCTGGCAGCTTTCTCAAACATCCACATACATCTCTGTTGCACAGAGCAGGATGGAGAGCATGTGTATGGAACAGTTTGATTTTTGCATCTCAGGAGAGCCCTTTGTCTCTCCATCGAGGTTTTGTGTTTCTCTGGGGCAGTGATGTCCTCACAGTCCCCTTGGAGCAGTGCCATTGTCCTCCATGATGATGCTTCTGAACTAGACAAAGCTATCTGCATTCTCCATTTTGCAGCTTTCTACTTTAGTGTTTTCACTGTCTAGTGTTTTTCTCTTGAAGAGGCCTATGCTGTATTGTATGCATCTGAATGTGGTAAAATCCTCCAGGCTTAGCCCTGTTTTCTTTAGGTACTTGTGTATTAACAACCACATGTGCAGATGTACATTTTTAATTTGTTTTACGTATCTTTATTTATGTGTACCTCTTGCATCAGGTGCAATTGGAGGTGGGTGAGCTTTTGTACTGGGAATGTGTTGCCTACAGAAGTTTTGGAAGCTGACCCTGTAAACCATGTCAGCAGTATTTGAGAGGACATGCATGTGCTATCTGGTTCAATTCATGCTGTCAGATTATCTACTTGTGGCAAAGGGGTATTGGGTCAGTGAAGAGGGAAAAGCAGAAAGACTAGGCAGAAGATCAGAAAGGCAGCGGTATTTGTATTTCAGGAGCTTCATTTGTCCCTTAACACTGACTTTATGTTGTCCAGGATCAGTGGCTCCAGCTCTTCTTCTAACCAGATCCCTATCTAACAGGATGAGGCCCCTCCCGGCAGCAAGCTTAAGGCACTGACTAGTGGATGCATGGTAACACCATATATCCCACCTGTGATTTTCTCTCCACACTACTTTGAAGAATTTATGCCCATGGTAAAGGGCTGAGTATTTTTGATACATTTTCTTTAGAAAGGCTTCAGTCGTGGCCCTAACTTGCAGATCTGTGTGTCTGACCTTACTGCAGCCAGCTAGCTTAGAGCCAGCTAGCTCCAGCCCCATACTCCTTTGCTACAAGAAGTTGACACCATTACCTGCACCAAGCATTTCTTTTTTTGTCTCACCTCCACATCCCACCCCACCTGGCCCTGCACATCTATGGAGACGAAATGTAAATGTAGAAATGATGTGCAGTGACTGTGATCTCCAGAGCCCACCAGGAAATACTTGGGATGGGGAATGGAGATCATTTCTTTTAGCAAAGGAGAAGGAGGCCTGAGCTATTAAGCTTGCAGCTGACCAACAGTAATGAAGGAAGCACAGTTAGAATTGTTTGTTGTAATGACATCACCTGATGTGAGGAGAGGAGCTGAGTGGCTGTGGCTGTACCATGACTGAAATAATTTGGGTTTTGTCCCAAGTGCATGCTTATACGACAGGGAGGTTGGACTAGATGACCTCACATGTTAATCTTAGTTGGACAGGACCCACAGGATCATCTGGTCCAACTCCCGAACGAACGCCCACCCAGGGATCAGGCCCACAAGCATGAAACCATGGGTATCACGCTCCATCCGTCCAAGCCCCTCACCAACTAGACCATGTCACTGAGCTCCTTATCGAGTCTTCTCTTAAACACCTCCAGGGATGGCGACTCCACCACCTCCCTGGGCAGACCATTCCACTGAGAGATCACTCTCTGTGAAAAAACTCTTCCTAACATCCAGTCTAAACCTACCCTGGTGTAGCTTAAGGCCATGTCCTCTTGTTCTGGTGGTGGCAGCCTGAGAGAAGAGATTCACACCCACCCGACTGCAACCTCCCTTCAGGTAGTTGTAAACAGCAATGAGGTCACC